>JABFPJ010000311.1:0-47228 GCA_022817425.1 Gryon sp. ZL-2020 | reverse complement strand
ATCTTTTAACCGTCTAGCTTTCAACCGTCTATCTTTCAACCGTCTATCTTTCTACCTTCTATCTTTCAACCGTCTATCTTTCAACCGTCTATCTTTCAACCGTCTATCTTTCAACCGTCTATCTTTCAACCGTCTATCTTTCTACCTTCTATCTTTCAACCATCTATCTATCAATCGTCTAATTTTCTACAATCAATCTTTTAATATATTACAATTCTACTATGCAATGTGTGAATACTTTTAATTTTGTGGCTTATGATATTGCCTTTGTTGCTGTATCTATAATATAAGATAAATGTTTATACAACTCATTGTACATAAACAATGTGGTCAAGAGTATTTTTGAATGAGTTGATATAACATATATTTTTTGTATGTTCTTCTATATTTGAGTACTAGTTTTGTAGCTATTATTGCATTTTCTCTTACAGGTCGTTTTCAAACATGAATGTTTCGTTTTCTTTTCATTACCTTCATTTTCTAATGTATTTGCAATTCGATTTTGTGTATTATTAAACAATCGTGTATTGTTTAATAGTACACTGTATTACTGTGCATCGTATTAATCGTGCATTGTTTTATTAAACACTAATTGATTGTACATTGTCTGATTTGTACATATTTTTATTGAGCATCGTATCATTTGTAAATTGTACGCTTGTGCATCAATAAATTGTACATTGTATAATTTATACATATTTTTTTGTGCATCGTTCCGATTGTGCATAATACGATCATTCATTTTGTAGAATTGATAATATGTACGATCGACACGATGCATACTAAATCAATGTATGATAAAAGTAATGCATAATCAAATTATGCACTAATGATACGATGCAAAATTGTATAGTACACAAACGAACAGTGCACAATCCGTAATGTGTATAATAAAACATTGTACGATTATAAACATGCACAAAAAACTGTTGAACAATCGCCACCTTGCCGTTTTAAGTATATTTTACTTGATTCAATTGAAGTATACTTGGTTAATGCAAGAATATATCATTTTCTCAGAGTTTATGAAGTTATTTCTATGTGGGTAGAAAAGGGTTAAGATATAAAATGTTATATGACTTGTTGTTTATTTTTGCCACTTTGGCGCTGCAGTCAACTTTGCACAAGGCCTATATTAAAGTAAATATACATTTTAACCTCTAAATCAATGGTTAACGTTTTTTTTATTTTAATTTTTGACTGAGATTAACTGTGATCAAAACTTTAACTTAAACAATTCAAAGAATGTTTTAACAAGAGACTTATTTTTTTCAATAAATTTGTTTTTTCATTAAATATCAAGAAAAAATCTTTAAGCACTTTTTTGCATAAATAATTTTTTATAAATCTACAAATTAAAGAAATAATTTATTATAAAACGAGAAATATGTTTTAACACAATCTATTGGCTAAAAATATAACCAACCAAATTTTCGGTTAATACAATACAATTTTTTAACTAGGACCATTTGTTTAAACATTTGTAGTGTCAACTTAATTACCTAGATTTGCTGACAGTATATTTATTAAGTTAATATTAACACTACTTTGTTTATCGCAAAATCATTATTTTCTGTACAGGACTATTAAACCTTTACAAATTATTAAATGCTTTCTCTTTGCTGGGTTTGTATATTAAAATATGATATTTGCAGGGAGATTTAACAAAGAACACAATTATGTAAGAATAAATTAAAACATTTATTTATCAACACACAAATTGCATAATTTTACAAATAAAATTATTATTATTTTCGTTTTAAGAAAAAATGATTAAAAAAGTTTCAGAGTTGACTTTTTATAAATTATAATTTTTTTTACAAAACTAATTTTTTAATTTTATTCTCAATAAAAAAGGTGAAATTTGCATTACTTGCAGTATTGCATAAATATAATTTTTAATAACAAATTTCTTTAAAGTCTAAATTTTTCGTATAAAAAATTGTACTTTTTCTGAAGACCGAAGAAAAATATTGTAAAACACTTAAAAGTCTAATAGGTTTTTTATCTGATCTCAGAAAGTTGCAGATTAAATAAGAAATTTCCTAATTTGTGTAAGTTGTTCGAGAAAAACAATAAAATTGAAATGTATTTTAAGTACAAATAATAATGTAAATGTAAAAAAGTAAAAGTCAAACACGTTAGAGTGTATATGGTAACAAATGTATAATTTGAAATGTGAAGGAAAAAAGTTTACAGTGCAGCAAGGCAATAGATTGAAATTCAAATAAAACAGCGAAGCATTCACTAATAGAATATTGAACGAAATTTTTGACTTAAAAAACAAATTTTATTTGAGAAAACATTTTTATATATGTTTCGTAATTTTGTTTTAATCGTGTTTCAAAAATAAAATTATTAACTTGTTTGTTTTTTTATATACAGGGTGTAAAAAAAATATAGTGCACCCAGGTACCTGAAGCTTCCTTGTGAAAAAACATGCAACAATATATATTGCCATAGGTCTAGCCATGGTTGCCACAATATTCGCCATGGCATGGCTATTAGTGTGGTAGATGCTACAGACCTTACCATACCATGGCTAGTACTGTGGCTTGTATCCATGCTCATGGCCACAGTTTGGCAAATACTGTGGCAATCATGGCTAGACCTATGGGAACATATATTGTTGCATATTTTTGCATAAGGAATCTTCTGGTAATTTGGTGCACTATATTTTTGTTACACTCTGTATATTTACACTAATTACATGATTTTTTAGTTTATTAGTTGGAAGAAATGGTAACATCAAGTTTTAACGAAGTAACACAGTAGGTAAAAGTTATACTTCTGTATTCCAGTTACATTAACTTGTTTCATATATACATAATAAACTCATAAATTAATTAACTAAATATCATTTAAATATAACAAAAGTTAGCTTGCATACCATTCTTTTCCAACAAATCATAATAAGTAAAATTATATTTAATAAATGCAGCAATAGTAATCATACAAAAATTACATTGACATATTAAAACTGAAATCAATGATTCAATGTATTTTATTTTAAGATCGTACATTTGGACTCTTGTACGTAAAAACGACTGTTTAATTTTATCTTGCAACTTAATTTAGTTCAACAGAACTTATTAACAAGTTAAAAATACAATTATTTGTGTCAAGTATGTCGTTGGTGTTTTTAAACAAAAAAAAAAGAATTTAACTTATTTCAAGAAAAATAAAAATTGTTTGCAAAAAGCACCACGACAAGTTTGCTGTTTAATTTAGAAACTTTCTCTTGTATTTTCTTGCATTAAATTCAATTATTCTGTCACGTTTGGATCAATGCATTTCAAGTGATTAATTCAATTTGAAATTGATGCAATAAAATTTACGGTAATTTAATTATGCACTGAATAATTGATTAATTAAAATATTACTTTGCATTAAAGATAACCATAGAATTCTAATGCAGTGACATCAATTAATAAGAACGAAGTAATAAAAAAACAAAAAAAGTTTAAATTAAAAAAAAAAAGAAAAACGAAGGGATGTGGAAAATGAAATAAAAAGAAAAGAATTTAAATCGTTTTATTAAGCTTTAAAATGATACACTTGTCAAATGAAATTGCCTGATCTTCATTGAAATCATAAAAGGAAAAATTGTTAAAATATAAGTTTTCAATGAGCGATAACTATTTTACATGAAAATATTCTCAGCATTATGAAAATGTACAACACAAATTGACTATATCGACACTTTGTGATATTTTATGTGCTCACATACACTTATACACACATACATTTAAGCTTATTGGAAAACTTTGTCTTTGTATATAGAATTCTGATTGTCAAACATTTGAAATATTTTATCAGCTACAAAACAATATAAAGAATATTACAATTGCATGCTTTTACGTCTTATATATATACATATGTATTTTAATAAATAATAATTTTAATCAAAGACACAATTTAAGTAACATAACAAAGTTTATATAATTAAAAAACTTATATAAGTAATAAAAGATTTAAATACAATTTTAAAAATAAAGAAACTAAGAAAAGATTAATAAAATATAAAGAATACGAAGACCATAATTCATGTTTTATTATTTAATTACTTAAGTGCACAAGTATGGCGCAAATAAAAGATAAACAAAAATGCAATCAAAACGAAGAAGCATAATCAACAATTACATTAAATAATCCAAAACGCTGCGCGACTTTGAAATGTCGCGGTAATGACATCAAAATAATGAATAAAGTTTGCACACAATAAAGCCGAAATATCGGTCTAATTAACGAAAAACGAGCGCAAGTTTTGGGCTTGTAAATGACTATTTAATTGCAACGAAAAAAAGATAAAACAAAAAAAAACGTCTGCGAAGCCAAATGTCACGCATATTAATTAACTACGAAAATAAAACGTCAGCTTAAAATAATTTCAGAAAAACATAAAACATAATAACCCATTCACTCAGACATAAATATATATATACATATATTTATATGTATATATATGTGTATATATATATATATTTATATATATGTGTGAACTTTGACACTGAACATGTTGAAAGCTCATGCACAAAGGTGTGCTGAAAAAACAATAAAGTGCGATATTTGTATAAAGCGTCGAAAAGTAAATCGCGACTTTGTCACTACCTTCTCGAACTGTCTACATTGATTAGTCGCGCTGCAGCACCAACTTCTCACAAATTGACAGCTCTCAGAAGCTCCGCCGACGACGACGACGTTTCGCCAACACCCACTTTTTTCATCCTCTAACCTTGCCG
This sequence comes from Gryon sp. ZL-2020, assembly GCA_022817425.1. NCBI lineage: Eukaryota > Metazoa > Arthropoda > Insecta > Hymenoptera > Scelionidae > Gryon > Gryon sp. ZL-2020. The sequence goes on along the minus strand of JABFPJ010000311.1, from coordinate 42,486 downwards.
AGTTCCGTCGCATCGTTTCATTTATTAACCTGTACGCATTGTTTTCTTTCGTTACTTTTTTCCTGTTTTCCTTCTTGTTTTTAACGACGCTATTTGACACTTGTCAATTCTTTTCGTGTTGTCAATATTGGTCTGGGTATATTTGTTTTTGGAAAATTTGACGTTTCAATTTGTGCGTCTTTTGTTCGCGAAGAGTGGAAACAGACTTGAGAACATCAAGTGACGCGGATTTACACACGTCCCCGAATTGAAAACGCTCGCTCTGCTCGGAGCTGCGTGGATTCTGTGTGTGCTGTGTGCGCGCTTCCACCCAGCGCTACCTTTCCTTCTCTTCCCCACTGACAGACTACTTTCATTGGTTAACCGGTTGTGAGAAGTGTAGAGGGACGCTTTTTACGAGCTTAAGGACTAGCCAGTATACTTTTTTCCCTTCCTTTTTTTTCAATCAAAGTGTTCTTATACTTAAAGATAAACAAATTCTAAAAAATAATTAACATTTTTAATTGTTAATTGAATTTGTGGGCAATTAGAATTTTGGACAATTTTGCCGCACGTATTTCAAATATTGTGGACCCTAATAAGCAGGATTTACAAATGTAATTTGTGAATTCAAAAATTTTAATTAAGTTTGAATAAATGTAAAATGCATACAAATGTACTTTTTACAGTATATATAAAATCGATGTAAATTTTACAAAAAAGTTTTTCAAAAATTTACATTTATTTTATATTTGCGTCAATTGTATATATTTACATAAATTATATAAATATATATATTATGCGTAACGTTTATGTAAATTTTACATCAATTTTATATAATTATTATGTAAATTCTTGACATGAGTTTTTAATAATAAATGGTAGCGCATTAGTGCATATTTTGTGTTAAATTTACATCAGATTTATATAAAAACTGAATGTATGTACACTTTTACGTATATTTGTGTAAATGTGGTTATCAGGGAAAGCAAAATTTATAAAATTACAAAAAAAACATAAAAAAGTGAATTTTCTAAATAATATATACCATTTTACTTTACATGTTTAACCATTAGTTGAAATAAAACTGAATACAGAACAATGGAAAAAGTGATGTTTTGTAGAAAAATTTGTAAAAATTATACGTAAATCAGTTTACTGTTATAATATGCAATTCCAAAATGAAATGTATAATCAATCAAAGAATGGCAGTATTTCTTATTTCTAAATGAAATATATTGCGGAAATATAATATTTTGTTTTATTATTTACGCGTATTAAACATAAACTGTAATTATATTTAACAAAAATTAAATAATTTTACTTCAATTGTTTATATTTCTTTCGTACTTATTTTTATTTCTATTATTTATTAATCACAGTAACTCAAATTATATTGTTTTATAAATTTACTTTTTTTGCTTTTAATTTCATAAATTTTGTTTTAACAAAGTTGTTTATTTTATCGAATTTAAAATTCGGTTCAAAATTGAACTTTAATTGAAAGAGGAAGAATTTTAAACATTTTTGATTTGACAAAAGTATGTAAAACTAATAAAAGTAGCTACAAATTAAAAATGATAAAAATAGCTAGAAAGTGCAACTAACAAAATTAGCAAAATTAAATAAAAAGAATTATAAAATTATGCTCCAATACATTGCATAAATAGTTAACTTTTGATAACAATTATTATATTATAAACTAAGAAATTCTTTGTATTTAATCACATTTCAAATGATTAGTTAGAAGTAATATTTATTATAAAAATCAATATAATATTTTTTAAAGATAAACATACAAAAAATGAAAGTATTGATAATCGATAGTATTTAAAGAGTTTTTCATCGAAATTATTTGACAAAAATGAAACAAAAATGATGAGTAAGTAAAATCATTAATCGAAATGCGCGTACAAATCTTCATTATACCATAAAAAGATGTCATCGTGTATTTATCATAAAACAAATTGTTAATATTATTATTATTATTACTATTATTATTATTATTATTATTATAAAATTACGTAATAATAGTAATTCTTCAAAATAAAAAAACTACAAAAAGTAATAAAAAATAAAATAACAGTCAAGCGAACGAAAGAACTCTTAGTACAATGAATGTTGAAGATACGTTTTTATTATTCAAGCACTCTTACATTCAAAATTATAATTGAAAACGCATTCTTAATACATCATCATCAGCGACTGAAATATTTCAATACGCCATTAAAGGTGCCTTTCAGCATGAAATTCGACAAGTTTCACGCGACAAAATTTCATTTCAACACATGTCTTTCTTTTTTCATTTTGTTCTATTCTCGTTTTGCTGTTGCAAATTATACATCGATACATCAGCAAAATATCGACATGAAATTGAACGTCATGCACGGATTATTAACAGACACCTTAAGGCAGCAATTCGGTGCTTAATTCATTCACGAGACACATCACCATTAGCATTAAATATGAAAACGCGTCCGAAAAAATCAACCTTTAGCTTTTTTATTTTTAAATATAAATAAAATAATAACAATAAAGTCAATACACGCATATTATTATTGTTGCTGGAATTATTTCCAATATTAATATGTACGTATAATACTAAATATTATAGTAACATTATTTTATATACAAAATAAATTCCGATTTTATATTTTTATATATATTATATAAAAGAAAATTTCTTAACGAATTCATTTCCACGCGGAGTAAACTCTTATTGGAAAGTCTATCGTTATCAATTTTTTTACTGTTTTTATACGTTTGTATTAGTTGCACTTACACTAACGAGAAGTTTGAAAAAAACAATACCTATGTAACGCGTTAATATAAGATAACTATCTTTTATCATTCTGTATATATATATATATATTTATAGTATTTGAGACTTGATTTTTTACCTATTTAATTTTTACTCTTTTTTTTCAATGTTTGTTCTTTCCATGTCCTTCACATTTTATCCGAAATTTATTATTTAATAAAAGATTTAGTAAACTGTATTGCACTATCGTATAAAATGTCAGAAAAAATCTGAATAACATAATTTTAATTACATTTATTTTTTTCAATATAGTTCGTGTAATTGAGTTTGTTATGTAATATGTAATCGCATCTAATTCAACACCTAGCGTTTAAATTTTACACTCACAGTTGACATTCGTTCGAACGAGTTTTAAACAAAGGATAAAAATATAATTTAGTTTCGACAGTTAAAAACGGAAACAATTCATTCGTTGTACAGTGTATCGCCAAAAAATATTTTATTTAGATAACATAATGATAATAATAATAACCGATAAAAATGTTTCAAACAAACGATAAATGTCTTTTTGCACCGCAAATACAGAGTTTTATCGAGTGAAAAAACATTACTATTTATGCACACTTTTCTCTCTCAAACCACGCATGGGCACATTAATTAACAAAATATATATAAAAGAGAAAAAACAAAGAGAGGAAATAAAATAAATAAAATAGCTAATGTGCGCATACGCTGTTTAATTTAAATGTTTTCTTATAATATTATTAGGGTAATCATTTTGATAATAATATTTAAGAGAGGAAGAGTGTACTTTTGTTGCATCATTTACACAGCTTTTATTGTTTTTAGCGAAAAAATGTATGTTTTGTTGTATATCTTGGCAGACTTTTATTTGCATTTTTCATTGGCTATTGAGAATTTCATAAACTGTCATCACTATCGAGCACATGAACTTCCCCTTCCATTATATCACCGCACAGTCCGCTTGTATTTCCGCTTGTTTCACCACTCACTTCTTCTTCTTGCTCGATTGAACAGTTTTGTGCTTGTTCTTCTGTAAATAACACTTTTGTTAGTTATGCTTAAGTTTAAATTGTAGTTGCATAGAATACATTAATTTTAACAATATTGATTTTAATGGTATAATAAACTTGAGATGATTCAAATTGATGTTTATAACGTGTAACGATGTTACTACGTATTTTTCAAATATAATATATAAAAATAGAAAAAAATAGTACAATTATTCTTATCAGGTTATTCCACTTTAAAAATAAGTAAAATAAAATCGTGCAAGTAAAAAATATTGTCAATATATTTTGCTGTTGCATCAATAAAGTTGATACTTTTACATTTTATTTTTTAGAGCATTTATTTTTTGAAATCGAGATGTTTGCAGTTCAGCGATTTTCGTCGATTCCTTTCTCGTTGACATTATCCAATATTTCGTTTTTATTCGAAAACCATTTTTCTTTCATTTACTAACATTTTTACTTTATTGCATTTGACTATGTAAATGAATCCGATCTTTTATGCAGTAAAAGTAAATGTTAGATTGTGTTTTTTGTCAATAATGAAAACGTGTATTATTAACCTGAATGTGTAACTGGTGGCTCATCATCACCATGACCTGGACTCAAAATAGCTTCCTTAATTTGACTATGTGCTCCTTTAGGATCGAGGTCCGTTGCCCAACTAAAGTACATTAACGCAAGATGAGTGTTGCCCAATTTTTTATGAACCTACAAAAATATATATATATATAATTAAAAAAAAATATATATATATAATTTAATATATAATATTTAATAAAAAATGATTAATAATAACCTTTCCTATCGAATAATAGACTAGAGACTCTTTCGGTACAATATGCTTGAGCTCCTCAAATTCTTTGAGTGCTTCGACATTTCTACCGATGGAAAAGTTGATACTGGCTCTGTGAAATTTACAAAGCGTATTGTTAGGATCCTTTTCCAAAGCCATATTTAACGTTTTCAGCGCGTCATCGACACGTTTTAAGGCGTGTTGAACAACGCCTATATGACACATTATGGCAGAGTTGTGTGGATTTATAAGCAACGCTTTATTGAAATGCAATTCGGCTAATTCATATTGTTCTTGCTTTGAAAATATTGTGCCTAATCCGAACCTGAAACATCAATTCATATTATAGCAAAATGAAAAAATGAATATTTAATATGAATAAAAATGAAGGTTAATTTTATTGCATCAATATATTATTTATAAAATTGGATGAATTTGCAGAAAGAGTGGCTCAATACAAATTGTAATTGGATTTCTTTTAAAAAATCTAACAAAACTTACAAAAGTAATAATCAATTTGAATAAATAAAAATAAATAGTAAGAAATAATTTTCTACATTTTGTTAGATTTTGATCAGATTTTTATATAAAAATTGAACTTACCAAGCATTGTAATGCCTTGGATCGAGTCTTACAGCATGTCTAAAAGCAGTGATGGCTTTTTCTAATTCTTCGGTTAAAACATACTCATGACCAAGTAACGTATATGCGTATGGAAAGTTTGGATCAACCTGAAAACAAATGTAAACATATATTATTATAATTATTATAATGTTTTGCAAAATGCAATCAAAATGTAAAAATTGTAATGAATCTAAATATTTATATACAAACCTGAATTGCTCGCTGAAAGAATTTAATAGCAGTCTCGTGTTCAGTCTGTGCTGAAAATAAGTTTCCAGTTGCGCACCATGCGGCCGCGGAATTGCGATCCTCCGACACAAGTTCCTGCGCGAGAGTAGAAAGTTCGACTTCAGAATGAAGATGCCATAAAACTGTGCTGTAGATTTCCATAAGATCAGTTCTCTCGGGCTCTAAAGTTCTAACTTGAGCAAAATAGCTGTAAAAGAAAAAAGTGTTTCAGCATTTCACGAATGATTGCAATAAATGAATGAAAAGTTATTGATAACGTTGGCAAACCTTGCAGACTTTTTGTAATCTATCATTTCGAAGTGTGCTCGTGCAAGCATCGAAAGTACATAACCAGTATTGTAATGCTGTTCAGATAAATTATTCAAAATTTCGACCGCCTTTTTACAATTAAACTGAGTTAAATTCTGATAAGCTGAACCAAGTTCTCTTAACAGTGCCATTAGTCCTTCTAAAATTTTACAAAACAAGACATATAAATATAAATTGTTTGTCTGTCTTTGCAATAACTAATATTTAAAATAATGAAACCAAGACTAATTACCCGCGCATTGTTTTTGCAAAGTTAAAACACATTGTGGTGAGTTACTTTGATTGATAGCATTTGTATTGGCCACCGCTTTTTCTGACGTAATTGTTTCGCTCTTCTCCTTTTCTTTTCGTATCTTCTCATTTAAATCTTTAAAACTAGTCTTATTTAAATTTGTCTTCGACAATCTTGCTTTGGTTTTTCGCGATGGTGATTTTGGCGTGGTAAATTTATTCTGATGCGGTGACTTGTTATTTTCCTATAAATATAAAAAAATAGTATACAAAATTAACATATATCCTAAATAATGTATAATACAAGTTACAATAAATGATATACCTTCACAGAATGACTGAATAATCTTGATGATCTTCGCACATTTGGACCCTGAAGTGTAGGTGCGGGTGAAGGTGGAGCTGTTGGTGTTACAGAGACAATATTTGCAGTGTTACTTGTGTTACTGGATTGTGAAAACACTGGCTTGCCTTGTTGTAATGGCGTCTCTTTTCTTGACATTAATTGCTAAAAATAATTTAAATAGATTCAATATTGCACATATTTTATTTATTTTTTTTTCTTTTACTTAAAATTAAAATATAATCAAGTTACCCCAACGTGTGCTCTTAAACTGCTAACTCGTTTAGCCAAACTCTTTTGATCATTAGCTTCGGTGAGTGTGGCGTGTGTTGGTAAAACCGCCGGTTCTGGACTGTTATTCAAATCTAACGGTAGAATACCAAAAGTTGGAGTCAATGGGCTGATGGAATTGGTAAAAATACTTCGATATCGTGTCATTTTTCCACGCGGTGATATAGTTTGACAATTATTGAAATGCGAATTGAGTGACTGCGGCGACTCATCCACTGTTTGCAACCGCATTGAAGGAATGCCATTTCCGATGACTGTTGGAGTAGACGTTCTAAAACAGCATTCATTTCAATTAAATTATGGCATATTTTATCTAAATTTAATTAATTTATTTATTTTTTTAAACTTACAAATTGTTATTTTGAATTGGTGTACTTGCTAAATTAGCATTGGGCGTCACAATGAAATCAGAGTCAGATGTACAATTAATTGTTGTATTTGAACCATGACACATAGAAAAGTTGTCTAACTTATCTAATTGAAATATTTTGTTGGGATCAACCTTTTCGCCAACATTGCACAACTCTTCAAATGAGTGCCACAAAAAGGGATTGAGTTTAAGTGCCAACTTATGGGCTTCGTTTCCAAAAGCATGTTGTGTCTTTTTGTAACAAATTTTTGCAATTATCTGTAATGAAAAACAAGCCAAATCGCCTAAATTCGATATCACTTGATTAAGGTCTTCTATGCTTCTGTTTTGCTTGTAATAACCGTCAAATAACGCTGCTTCTGATTCGGCGTATCTACAAAATAATTTTACAATCAATTAGAAAAAGGTTTTAGAAATATTATATTGAAATTGTTTTGTCATAGAATTTATATTTAACTGGTTGATGATCGCAGGAATTGTTTTACATATAATTCTGTATACACTTTGCGACGTTCGATCATCAATGGGTTAAGGTAACTTTTATCATCGTATTTTTGAATTTATTCTCAAATTTGTAAATGTAGTATGTAAAAATAATTATTAGATAATTTAATAATTCAAAATATTTAATCAGATTATAAATTATATAATTCAAATAATCCAATTATTGAAATAAATCATCAACTTGTAAAATAAATAAAAACTTACTTTCCAAGATCAAAAGAACATTTTGCCAATAAAAATCGACATTGTGGCGTACTCGGTGAATTTTTTATAAGCAGTGAATAAGCCTGCCGAACACGGCCCGAACGATAATAGCATGTTGCCAACAAGAAAAGACTCTCCTCGGTATTAACTGTAAAACCAAAATAAATATCTTGAATAAATAAATATAGTGAACTTCAATTTAAAAAATGGATTTAAGAATCAAAATGTTTACCTTCTGAAAATAGTCTTTCTGCAAGAAATATAGCATCTGGATATGCATAATGATTCAGACAGTGCCATATGGCAGCCTAGAAATTAATAAAAAGCAATGTTATATAAACTATTATACATATTAAAACAGATTAGTTCCGTTTTTATTCATATTATATGAATCTATTTAACTTAACGAAATGAATGCCATTTTTGAGTTTAACTTTGCTTAAATTAATACAAAATACTTCTATTTACAATATCAATTTATATTTCAATTTAATAACAAATACACATGATAAAATGTTTATTTATTTAATGAAAGTATGATATTACATTACAAAATTATGTAATAATACATTGTTGTTACTATAATAACACATAACAATAACGAATAATGAATATTAATTCACACTGAACATAAAATTGGTTGAGAAAAAATCAATAGTTTTATGAACTTGATAAATGCTTTTAAGTGTTTTACATTTTAATTAAGTCAATCAATTTCCAAATAAGAATGATTTAATTTAAGTTTACTCAATCTTAATATAATCTAATTATTAGTTACTATCTCTTAAAAGTTGTAAAACTGTATGTTTTAAATTAATAACATTATTCGACTCAAAATTAATGATCATTTTACTTAAATTTACATCAAATACTTAATTTAAATTTAAAAAAAGATAAAGATAACAAGATAATCAATTCTTAAAATAAAATAAACACAAGTTAATTATGCTTAGTCCATCATTCTACATTACGTACTTTCTATTAGGCATTAAATTAAAGCCATTATGAACAACAATTTATGATAAAATAAAAGGAAACACAAATCCAATTAAATTACAATACACAACTCACAACGAAAAAAGGGCATAATAATTCATTTTATTCACATAACTCTTGTCCATTAACACCATTTGACATTTGCAAATTCGCGACAAAAATCCTCTCAAAATTAATCAGCCTGAGTGACCTTTTTTGTTATTCTCGAAATTAGAAAACAATTGTTTTTGCCAATCAATTTTGCCCTTAATTCGTCAATCTTTTATTTATAGAACTATTGTGTCAATAACTTGGTTAAACATCAAAAACGCAAATCTTCGTTAAAATTGTGATTTGGGCTGGAAAAAAGTATCGAAATGAAATTATTTGTTTATCAAAAATTGTTGTGCAATAATTGATTATATTCCGACAAAATTGATTGTTGAGTTGTCAATAATGATGGAAACGTTTGCGATAGACATATACAAAGGGGAGAGACAACTTGGTTTGTCGAGAAGGCTGCGCCTACAAAATTCGTTGAGAAAAACACAACAAACAATAAAATAAAACTCACCTGCACTGGCTCTTGAACGATCATCGTTTACGTTTCGTTCCGCATGTAATTCGCTAATTTGGCTTACACTTAGTTAAATCTTAGAAATTGATGTGCGCGAAAAAAACACAAGTCAAAAGACGACCCGACTGCATAAGGACAAAGTTTTTTTTCTCTCTTTTCGTTCTCTCAGTACTTCACTTCGTACGCGCATCTTTGGATGGGTTTGCACTGTCGTTGCAAGCGCGGCTAACTTCAGATTAAAGATTTTTAATTAACCAATGCCGTTTTGATATTTTAATGAGGAAACATTGTGATTGGCTGAAAAGGTAAACATTTCCATCAATGACATTGAAGAACAATAATATTTTTGTTAATTTTGATATAATTTCTATTTTGTAATTATAATATTTTATAATTATTTAAAATTTTTTTTATCAATCAACTATTATATAATTATATATATTACACAATTAATAATTTAATATTTTTAAATGTAATTTTGAAATAATAAACAATTTTGCAGAATTCCATTTTCATAGGAACTTGAAGTGACATTAAACCACATTAAACTGGCGACGTTTTAGAACGCAATTTCGTGAAACGTAATAAACTGATATTGGCAACGTTCTGTGATTAAAAAAAGGATAAACAAAAAATAATAAAAGTCGTTTTGCAAATAAAAACAAATAAAGGACGAGTAAAAAGCATTGTAAATTATTGTCATGATTATTATAAATCCAGACGATTATAACCTATGCAATTAGCGGTGTGTTTTGATTGACGGAATATAGTTTTTACGCAATTTAAACAAGTTGACAAACTTAGGTGAGTAATTCTTTTACGTATATTTTGTTTAGCCCAAAGTTAGGTGTATTTTTTAGTTGCGCATTCAGTGATAATTAATTGACAAATACGTTATTTGTATTGTGCGATAGGTAATGGCGTAATGTTGTTGTAGGAAATAATGGAGCTGATGCGTTGCTGTTTCAACAACAACGTTCGGAAAACGTTGCTGAATGTCACGAAAGAGTTTTTAAATAAACAGCAATCTGCGAATTATGTTAAGTAAGTATATTCTTATAATTTTTCATATTTTATAACATTATGAAATCATCAATTTACAATTGTGCTATTCCAATTTACTTAATTTAATTGTATAATTTATATATAATTGTTTTGCAATATTTATTCGTATAATGAAATTAAATCAAGAGCTTTTAATTAAGAGATTTTTTTTAAGAATTTAAATTTAATCAAAGTCCGAGATTGATGTTTAATTATTTTAAACATATAAATAAAATATAACAATAAAATAAAATCATTTAAATTGCAGATTAGCGGAAGTTGGAAAACTAGTTACTCCAAAATTACAAGGAAACTACGAAACAGGTCAATTAATTTTACATCGAGTATTTGGATATCGCGGCGTGATATTATTTCCTTGGTTGGTACGAGTTTATGACAGAGATATTCCAAGCCGACAAGATAGGTAATGCACATACGATTATATAATCGCATTTTTTCAATATTAACTATATATAAATATCAAATTCACTTTAATCTTTAATACGCGGTTTATTGATTGCTTTTGCATGGCTTTTTACGAAGTAATAATAAGGGATTTCATTTTTTTTTTTCATTAAAGTTAACTATTATAGATGAAATTATCATATAAGTCTTGATATAAAAATAAAATGTGTTTAAAGTTTAGAATATTATAATTTCAATTTTTTCATCAAATTGGAATATATATATATCAAAATTTCATCGATTACTTTTGGCGAACCTTCGTTAAATGTTGAATCGACTGGTTATCCTTGACGCATGAAATACTTTCTTTTTTTAAGTTTTATTGTATTATATAATTTGTTTTTCACAAATGCAAATAATGTTTGTTCTACATTACTTGAAACCTTTCTTGAAATAATTTATAATTAGTACATTAAATTTACGTTAAATAATGTTTCATAATGCATATTATTTTATTTCAGAAGTATTGAAGGTAACTTCAATGGAGTGGGAAAAGAAGTCAAAGGAAGAACACATACTTTTTATCAAGTATTAATTGATCAAAGAGACTGTCCTCACATTGTAAGTTAAAAGATAATAAGTAAACGAATGATTAAATCAATTTCACAATCAAATAAATGTCCAATTATCTTAATCAACAGCGAACCCAAACAGAAGCAGTGACATTTTTGGGAAATCATGAGAGTAGTCGCAGTTTATATGCCATACCAGGATTAGATTACGTAGCTCATGAAGATATATTGCCATACATGACAATAGAGAAACCGGCATTGCAGCATGAACTGTTTGACAAATTTCTTGCTTATCATCCAGAAAGAGATCCGCCATTCGTACCGCAGGAAACTTTACGAGCTTGGCAGAAAAAGAATCATCCTTGGCTGGAATTATCAGACGTTCATAAAGAAACCACAGAGAATGTTAGAGTTACTGTGATGCCGTTTTACATGGGATGTCGAGAGAGTCAAACTTATTGGGTTAGTCAAGTTCAAATATGATGTCAACTTCAACGAGTTTTTGTAACAAGTGCACTTTAACCATACAATATGAAATAATGCATAAAAGATATAATTGAAATGAAAGTTTTTGTGAAAAGGATTCAATGCAGGAATTAGAATGCATTCTAAATTTTTTTATCTATTGAATTAAGTAAATAATAATTAATATTTTGAGCTATTCTCGAATGTATAACTTTCCGCTCTAGGGTGGAAATTATATCATTTTTTTGTGACTCGGGGAAGGAAAATGCCCATTCCTCCCTAGGGCATTTTCCCTTCCTCGTAACGAAAAATATCGTATTCAATATGAGAGATGATCGCGAATTTCCCTTGTAGCGTAATATACTATTTTCCCTAAAGACCGGATAAGTATATAGAGATTGCATATGCACTTATCTGCTTTTTCCTCTTAGCTACAAAATTATATACATAGTTAAATAAATAAGAAATATAATAAATAAATAAGAAATGAAGCATAATTTAATTGCTTTTTTAGTGGCGATATTGCGTTCGACTGGAAAATTTAGGCGAATTAAGTGTGCAGCTGCGAGAAAGGCACTGGAGGATTTTCAGTTTATCTGGGACATTAGAAACTGTCCGAGGAAAAGGCGTCGTAGGTCAGGAACCAGTTCTTTCCAAAATGTTTCCAGCTTTTCAGTACAGTAGTCATGTCAGCTTGCAAGCTCCGAGTGGTCATATGTGGTAATTGAACAATTCAAACATAAAATTGAATTTAAATTAAATGATTTATAAAAATTTATAAAAAAGTTTGTTTATGAATATTTGTACAATCACGTGAATTTATTTACAGGGGAACTTTTAGGATGGAAAGAGAAGATGGATTTGCTTTTGACTGTAGAATTCCTCCATTTTCACTTGAATCCAAAAGTGATGAGAATCCCACTCCCAACTCCACAGAATCATAAATGAATTACAGAAACAAGAGAAACAGAAAAAATATACAAAAAAATCGTAAAATAAAAAATTACATACATAAAATATTAGATATGTGATTCGCTTGCTGAATAAATGACTCTCCTATTTTGTAAATGTTCTTTGTACATATTTAACTTTAGGATTTAGTTGTGTAGTGACTTATCTGTGAATAATGAAAGCCGAGAAAACGTAAAACAAATAAATATACGATCAATTGGTACATTTCAACCAAGTGTTTTTTTATTTATCTTCTTTAACCCACTGGAAAAAAGAAACAAAATCATTTGACAAAAGTCTACAAAAATAATGATAAACTCGCGCTATATTTTTTATCAAATAATATACTAATTCACATTAGTTTATAATTTGTAAAATTTTACATTTCATTGACGATACAAACAAAATAACTTTAGAGAAATTATATATTAAATTTGTTTTTAATGCGGTACAATACGTGGTAATGAAATAAACTCTCTAAAATAGCGCACTAATTAATTAATTAAAAAAAGAAAAAGAAATGTCATACATTCACCTTTGCTTTTAATACGAGAATCACGCAAGATCTCGAGGAGTGATCTTTGTTTGATCTTCAATTACACCGGGGTTATGAAAAATATAATACTAATGTTGTGCAACAAAGCGTAAATGCGCTCGTACACGTGTTTTACAATCTGTACACGTAAATAATCATCCTCATCTTTACAGCGCTTTCAATCAATCAATAAAAATGAAAACGAAATCATCAAATAATTTACAAGATATAACTCTTTGTACAATATTCGTCGATATACAACATTTAATCATACAGTTTTTCGTAAAATTAATCAAACATGCTCATTATTTTGTACGATTACATCAATCGTCAATTAAAATAGATTATATATATGTAAAAACATTAAAATAGATATATATTGTGTAAAAATTGATTATATATGATTAATAAATATAATTAAAGTATACAAAATGCAATAACAAGTCGAAAAATAAATGTATAATCACGCAAAGAAACTGATTCAAAAACATCAAATTTCTTTTAATTCATTATTGGTATGTATATATAACATTTATATATTTTGTATAAATAGAAATTCAGTTATAAAAATAGTAAATTATATACTTTTTTCGATTTAACGATTATATATATTTGTATTAAACACGTATATAAATCAACAAATTTAAAGTACATTATTATAATGTTTCAACAAATTGATTAGTTAAATTTGAAAACGCAAAAAAGTAAAATTGGAATATAAAAGTGCAGGCATATTAAATTAATTTTATGAATAACTGCATATTGTTCAAACTACTGTCATTTTTCCGTAAAGTTTTAATGCATAATGTCCTACTTCTAATATTGTATAATATACAGGTAGAGCTTAGCTAAGTAATTACAATACAGCTAAGGCAAAAAATGGAGGTTGTATATATGGTAATATATTAATTTTCTTTAGAGACAATTTGATAAATTGTTTTTAGATACATGCAATTTAAATGCAATTTGATTTTTTATACAATATTTAATATATATGCAGCAGAATAATCAAAAAATTTGATTAAACATTAATGTATCAAATTTTTTGCGTATATAGTCTAACGAAATATAAATTGATCGATTAAGTTATATAAAAAATAGTCTAAAAATGAGATATATACGTTTCACGTGTATCTAAAAAAATTTTTCAAAATGTTTTTAAAACAATTTTAAAAACTTTTCAACTCTGATCACAGTAGAACTTGAAAGAATACTATTTTATTAACTTTTCATTCATTTCTTATATTATTTTACGCGAAAATATATCTAATATGCCTATAGTATTTACCGAAATATATATATTAAATATTTTGTTTAAATATTAAGATATTTTTTTACGAAATTTTGAGCAATTTCATATTTCTTCATTTATATTCTTCAGTAAACGAATAAGTTACAAAATAGCATTCCTTATGTAAAAGAGTTCTACTGTTTTATAAATAAATAGATATAAAATTCGAGAGTTAACGTAAAATATATCAATTACATTTTTCAAATACGTCTTGGGTTAATTTCTCACAATTTCCTCTTAAATTTACATATTTGTCATTTCATTAATAACACAATTTCGTCGCACAAAGTAATATGCAATAAAATCGAAATTAGTTTAAAAGTTAATGTCCTAGATTTGTCAAAAGTCGAAATACATCATCACTGAGCCTCGCAATAGAGAAAATCTATAAGATCATAGAAAGTTGAGATTTTGGAAATGACTTTTGCTACTGGAAATAATTTTCTTGTTAGGTGGACGGGTTGATTCGGTTTCATTTATAGCTTTTATGTCAAACTTCAGTTGAGTTTCCTATCAAAATGTAGTATGCGTATAGAGATTGTTTATGGTAAAATATTATCAACATCTAAGTAGTAATCTAAAATAAAAAACATGTTTAATGTGAATAATTATACTATTACCTATTACTTCAAATTAAAATTAAACTGTCTCCTTAATTTTTCACAAAAAGTACCATTTGTGGTATTTTTTACTTTTTGTTTTACAAAATTGTTTCTTTTCGTTATTCAATACAAAATTGTCACATTACCCATTGTCACGGGTTAAGTCCTCCAGGTCTCTTTCGATTTCTCCGATTACGCTCTAAAAGGAAGGACACATTTAATGGATCTTTTTTGTTAGGCATTCTATCTAATAAGTTCATTAGAATGCAATTCAGTCTCTTTCTCTGTTCTTCTCTCTGCAAAATTAAAGAAATATAATAATTATTACGTAAATTATTTAAATTATAAATTAAATCAATTCACGTTTCATGTTTTTTTTAAATTTCAATTTATTTATGTTTACCTGTGTTAGTGATATGAACGGAGTGGTAACAGTGACAGGGACAGTTTCACTCAGTCGACGCTTCAATCCTTTTCCAGTAGAAGACTTATGCCAAGATTCTTTATTATTTTTCGTCGACATTTTTGCTACTTCTCGTGGTTCAACTTTCGTTATAATCGTTTCCACCTCTTGACCAGTTTTCTTTTTTTCTTTTGCTGCTTTTGTTAGAGCTATACCTTCTAAACTGTGTGGCTATAAAATGAAAAAAAAAAAAAAAAAAAAAAAAAAAAAACATAAAATAATTATTTCACAATAATATGGATAAAAAAAGCAAATTTAATAAAACGTTAATATAAATATTTGTACAATTCAGAGATGGACAAGACTATTACTCAATTAAATTACAATTATACTAAAAATTTACAAATAATAAAAAAAAAGTTAAATTTAAAACATATATTTATGTTACAAAAAGTGAAGTCAATACTGATGAAAAATGAGAAAAATATTCATTTTAATTCCAAAGTAATAGAAATGTAATTGAATTTCAAGAACAAAAACAAGATCATAAATGAAATTATTCGATAATTTGATTCTATGACATTCAGAATAACAACAAATTTCTCAATCGTTCTTAGAATTTACAAGCATCATTATATTTTTCACATTTGATATAAGTTGTTGAGTAATTACACGTGGCCGTCTCTGGCACAAATTATTGTTACTAATTACCAAGTAAGTTCGATAATGTTTGATCTTTTCTGGAAACATTTCAAAGGCATACGGTTTTGTGCAAACTGCATGTCTCGCTCTTGCAACTTTCGAGAACAATCTAGCAGCGCGATCGACGCGATATTCACAAACATAGGTATGTTCTGGCTTAGAACCGACTGGACGACCTACACAGATATAACAAAATATAGTAACAATATTTTATTTTTTAACTTGAAACGAAATAACATAAAAATTTATTGAACTTACCTTTACAGTAGGTATGCGGATCCAGTACCCAGCATCGTTCTGCAACTAAATCACAAGGAACTGCTTCATAAAGTGGCGCACAGACAATTTCATTTTCATAAAATTTGCGAGTTGGTTCGTGATATGTCTCATGAGGCCTTAAGTAATTATGGCCATAAACAAATCGTTCGCCTCTGAAAAATTATTAGACGAAATGAAAATTAGTTATAAAATAATATTAGAATCTAACTGAAATTGTATTAAAATGTTACACTTAAATTAACTCAACTAACTTTGAATTCTTCCACAATCGTTCTATTCTGAATATATCCATCTGTTCATAATCCAACTTCTGAATTGTCTTGTAAGTGTGTTTTTCCGGTGTATCGCGTAACACATAAACCGTATCGCCTTGTCTTAGTTGCAGATCGCCACGCATCAGTGTAACATAATGCTTTTTATCATCCTCATCCTCGCCTTCGATCGGTATTTCAAGTTCAACGGGTCGTGGCAAACAACGTTCGCACAAATAAGATTCAACGCTAGTATCCGCTTTTACACAATCGCAGTGTTGCCAGACTAAACATCGCTCGCATTGTATCATAAGACCCTCGTCCCTAAAAGTAAAAAGTATTTATTAAAAATAAATGTCTATTTAAACAAAAATGAAAAAACGAAAATTATGTTTGGTTAAGGTTTACCTATGTAAACCACAAATGCATCGTATAACGTCTTCTTCACCAGCTGTAGATCCACGCGATGGCAAGAAACTTTGCGACGGAGCCAATCCTGTGGCTTCAGTGATGGCAAACACAAAGTTTGCTTTGCTTCCCAAATACAATTTTCGCAATCTCGCAGCAGCGATTCCAATTTCCGACGTGCGTCCGAAAAATCGAACGTTATTATCAAACAGTCTTATCATGTCCTGGTCAAACTGTTCAGCAGTTTTGTACTGACCATTGCCAATACATTGTTCGATTGTCACCAAGTCAATTGGATCCTGTATCTTCTCGTAATATCGTGGCAATTTTCGTTTTGATGGTAAATTGATAAACGAACTACACAGAAGTTGATTGTTTTCATCTTTTGCTGTTGTCACGACTGTATAAATTTCTTTTAATACCTATAAAATCAAGCCATGTTAATTATTAAGCAAGAAATTGCTTTCTTAATACATTTATTTTAGTGACATAAATTGAAATTTAATTAAATCAAACATAAAATATTTATTGACTTTGTTAAAATTAATCACCTTCGCCAATTTCGCGGCTTTATTAACTTCAGGATCGTCCTGCGCCTGCGCGAGTCTGCGAGTTCTCACAGTGCGCGAGCTGCCATTCGATAAAGCCGTGAGTTGCGACAAAAATACGTCCGAGGTGATCTTCGACTCAATACCATTTTTCTCTTTCATCGTGACTTTCATTCGTCGCAGTTTGTCCAAGTTTCTCACTAGGAAACACTGATGCTGCTGAACAAAGCTGCGCTGTTGATTTGACAATGGCTTGATGGTTGTTGCCTTAGTGTCGGTGATTTTGCGCGAAGTACAGATGCCTTTGCAAGTGGCATTCATAACTGTGTTTGACTTACGCGCATTTTTACGCGGTCTGCCAAGGATTTTTTTGTCTTGATCGATTCGACTTGGGGTCATTGGAACGGATCTGCTCACTCTTTGACTTTTTCCGCCTAATTTAAAAATTAATTTAAAAATTAAACAATTTTTGCATGTTTTTATTATATTTACTCTATTTAGTTTATTAAACAATTCATGTTATTTCATTAATGTTACCTATAACTCCTCTGCAAGCACTACTTCCACATTTACATTGTTGACCCTCGGATGGATTGAACAATGCAAAATTATAATCGTACGTCAGTTCTTCGCCGGCCTGAATGTCCCTTGAGGCAAACAAGGCCATTCGTGGCAAACCATTGACACTCCACTTTTGCATATCACAGTTTGGCTCGCACGAATGATTAACGAACCGTCCATCGCCTCCCATTCTATGACCATCAATCACCAAACCACCATCGAGATGTAAACAATAATGGTGCGTATCATCTGCATATCTAAAATATCCAATAGTTTTCTCACATTATTATACATACATTTTATATTATGTTATCATTATTATAATTATTTTCATTTTCAATTTTTAAATTATATACCTTGTTGCCATTCGAGATTTAAATTCACGTTCGGAAACAACTTCGCCAACATATTCCAATATAAATGTACCATTTTTTATTGGCTGATTAGTTTTAACACCCCAGCCTTTGTTTTCGGTCATAAATCGTTGCAATCCGGGTGACCATTCGTGCTTTTGGATTTTTTGATTCTTGCATTTTTCACCAGAGGGACACAATTGTGGCGCACACTCGCTAAAGCACATACGATTAATGCACTCGTCACCACATGCGCTTTCGGATTTGCATTCGCAGGCCTGCGGCTCGTACAGTGTCGTTGGTTTGACATCGAAATAAACATTACATCTAATTTTCCTATAAATGATGTAAAATAAAATCCGTTATATTAAGACAAAAGACTCAAAACAATGCAATAATTTAGTTCATCAACTTTGCTTGATACATACTTATAATTCCAAGATGGCACTGAGTTACGGTTCGAGTTTTTGCCTTGCGAGGCTACCCACCAATTATCATATGACGCCTACAATAATAATATATCACATATTATATATTAAACATTTAAAAGTCATTTTTATTTATTAACAAAATTAAATAGTCAAGTACCTTATTATTTTTGGAAACTTCATTATTCGTCTTCTTCTGCTCTTCTTTATTATTATCACTCGACTTATCATCAACGATTTTTCCCTCAGCTTTATTTTCATTCTCCGCCTTCTTTTCCACCAATTTTTTCTCACTTTCAGCTCGTTTACCTTCAACCGTCTTCTTATCTCCATCTACCTTCTTCACTTCCACATTCTTTTTCTCATGTTCAACTGCCTTCTTGTCTCCCTCAATTTTCTTGTTTTCAATTACACGTTTTTCCGGATCTGCCTTTCGATGTTCAACTACCTTCTTTTCACATTCCTTTTTAGCTTCAATTTTCTTTTCATTTTCCGTCTTTTTACTATCACCTTCCTTAATCTTCTTTTCGCTTATTTTGCTTTTGCTTTGAATAACTTCACCTGATTTTTCATCAGTCACTTTTCCCTTTACCGCTCCTTCAAGTACCGTTTTTTCAACAGATTTCTTTTCCTTTGTCTCTTCTTTACCACCTTTCTTTAACTTCGTTTGCTTTCGTCTTCCTCGCATTGAAATCGAACTCTTCATAGAATCCAACGGATCTTCACTCGTAACGTCACTATTTTGTATGGCATCGTTCTCAGTCTCATCGGTTTTTGGCCGCTTAGCACTTTTAACCACCGCCGGACACGGACTTGACGACTTTCGCGTTCGTCGCAAGTTGTTGTTATTTTCCGTGCTATTCTTTGTATTTGATTTATCTAACTTCTTTAGATTCTCCTCACTTAACTCGGCTATCTTTAGACTTTGGTTATATCTAGCTAACGATTCCTCTAGCGACTCGTTCTCATCAAAGATCTTCGACTTTTCTGTTACCTTTTCGACATTCTCATTCGATGTTATTGTTGGCTTGGAAGCAACATTGTTCACCAGGTCCTTTCGTACGCGCAATTGTCCGCATACAGTTGTTTCATTTGTTGCTTTATTTGGTTCCAGTTTTTTAATTGATTCTGGAACTTTAGTCGATTTCTCCACTTTTCCAGTTTCCACAGTTTTTGCAACTGGAACTTTCGAAACTATTACTTTAGCTAATTTTTCCGGCGTCGGACCATCTATGTCTTCAATCTTCGCCACCGGGATGACCTTCTTCTTCTTCTTCTTCATGCTTGGAAAACCAGTACGATTGATGGCCTTACGTCGACGTGCTTTTTTCTTCTTCACTACAACTTCCGTTGTATTATCAACTGTCGACTTCGGTTCAACAACGTCACTGACTTTTGCCTTTTCATTATTCGTCGTTACTTTCGACATTTCAACGTCAGACTTTTTTCCTTCGCCATCCTTTTTCGTTGCCCGTTCCACTGCAGTTGTGTCAACTTTATCAGCAGTTTTTAACAGTTTCTCTGATATAACTTTTTCCATTTTTTTCTCCACCGTTGTTTTTGTATTCTTCTCAGTAGAATTTGCCTTTTCTACCTTTTCAAATTTCTCGAGCATACCAGGTTCTGGTATTAACTTTGTTACCGTTACTCGAAGATCTTTGACAATTTTCTTCTTTCTTCGTGGTTGTTCTATGACATTTGATGTTTTTTCTACGGTCATCTCATTGGTTTCATTTGATTTTTCAGATACACTTGCTTCGGTGTCACGATGACGCTTCTTAGGAGTTACTGGAACGTTATCTTTATGTATTGTGCTTTGTTTATCTTTTGCGGATTCACTACCGTACCTAAAATCAAAGTTTAATTGCGTTTAGGATTTGATTTTATAAAGTGACTTTAATTTTTAATTATATATAATATAATATAAATATTATTTTGTCCATAGTTATTATATCCGATTATTTTATATAATATTATAAATATTTATTTAAACATAATACTAAATAAATAACTTTTCATTTATTAACTTTATCCCAGATTGTTCAAATATTTTTATTATGATTACATTACATTACCAGCTTTAAAATTGTTCTCGATTCACAACCGTATTTTGAAGATGTTTTGCATAATACTGACTTAAATTAAACCATTATTTGATTGAAAGTAAGATTCTGTTGTTCTTTTGATTAATTGTATAACGACTTTTAAAAATGTCCAAGTTACTTCTTACTCATTTAAATGTTCAACTAACATTTTAAGTTGATTCTTCAGCTATATAAGAGCAAAAAAGATGGAGCTAATGGTAACTCTATTAGTGGACAAAAGAAGCAGCAAATTCGCCTAAAGAATCAACTTAAGCTTTTAAATGCTTAATTTATTATAGTCCGAGAGATAGCGTCACAAATCGTGTCCAATACGAAACCGCGTGGAACTTTTTGTGAACGTAGCTAAGGGTAAATGAAAAAGATTTACCTTGGTCCGACAGCTTGAACGGTGGTGCTTTGCGCAGTAGTGCGCGCGCAAGTTGAAATTTTTCAATAGCAACTTTATCAATTCAAAACCGTGTCGGACCAACCGAATATTAAAGTTTATTATCTAAAAACAATTTTTAAAAATCTTTACAAGAATTTTAAATCAAACTAAAAAAGAAAACAATAGTTTTTGAAAATGCGAGACTCAAAATACATGTTCAAATACGACATTTTTACATGTTTATTTAATTTTATTCGTATCTCAATAAATTTTCATCATTAAGGTCAAGCAAAATCAAGAACAACTCAATTTAATGAAGAATATTGGACTAGAAACTGCCGAAAAGCCATGCGTTCACACTGCTTTCCCTTCCCCGCACCGCTCCGTACGGCGTGTAACAATGAGCGGGAAATACGAATTTTCAAAAACTTGTATAGGTTAAGATAACTATTATTTAAAAACGAATTGTCTAATCATATTTCGCATTAAAAACAATTAAACTCTCTTAATTTATAATGCTTAATTAACATAATATGAAATTTCATAAATATTCATAAAAATAACATAAATATGAATTTTCAAAAATGTGTATAGGTTAGGATAACCATTATTTAATTGTCGGACCAAGTTAAAAATTGTTTTTTAGTCATAAACTTTGATATGCACTTGGTCCGACACGGTTTCGCATTGATCAAGTCGCTTATGAAAAAGTTCGAACTTGCGCGCGCGCGCTATTACGCAAAGCACCTGCGCACAAGTTGTCGAACCAAGCCAAAAATTGTTTTTAGATAATAAACTTTAATATCCAGTTGGTCCGACACGGTTTCGAATTGATCAAGTCGCTATTGAAAAATTCCAACTTGCGCTCGCACTACTGCGCAAAGCACCACCGCTCAAGCTGTCGGACCAAGGTAAATCTTTTCCATTTACCCTTAGCTACGTTCACAAAAAGTTCCACGCGGTTTCGTATTGGACACGATTTTGTGACGCTATCTCTCGGACTATTAAAAATGCCTACTACAAATATATACTGTATTAGATGTATTTTACTCTGAAAATACAAATTAAATATAAAATACATTGATTATTAAAAAGAATTGAATGAATTTACAAATGAATGTAATACATTAAAAAAGTTAATGTAAAAACCAACCTAACAGTAGCTTCAATTGCTTCCTCGATATGATTATCTTTTGACTTGGATTCGTTTCCTTGATTGGTTTCCGAGCCACTACCGTGTGAACTTAAAGAACTATGAGGACTGGATACATGGTAGTGTCGTTTCTTCAATGGCAATCGTTGCTCGTTTGGCGTTGATGCGGAATTTGTACTTGTGTTACTTGTTGAGTCTGTGTTAGATGGCGCTTTGTCTTTCTTAGGTCGTCGTTTTAATTTCTGATCTTCTCCAACACTCGTTTCACTGCTACCTTTTCGCTTTTTCGTCAATTTTTTGACGCGAAATATTTGTGGCAATTCGGCCGTCGTTGAGATCGTGCCATTTTTACCCAACGAACAACACTTGGAAAACTCCTCAATGAGTTTGTCCAATTCTTGCACGATACTTGGGTCTACTCTGACGGGCGTTTTTGGAGGTTCAATCAGTCGTCGACGATGTTTATGATGGTGCTTGTGATGATGATGATTATGGCATACACCGGATAACTTGTCCACTTTGCCATTATCCGATTGTTCGCTTTTCATGGAATCAGTTAAAGCGAGGGATGTCACTGATTGTACACCTAAAATGTAACAAAAATAATTACATATAATTCTTTGCAAACTCTTATTATTGTTTAAAAAAAATGAATACATTCAATATTCTACATTAATTATTTATCAACTTCAATACATATTTCCTCACTTGTATGAGTAATTTCGACATTTGTCGATGTTTTCTTGTTGCTTTTATTCTCCTTCAGCACCCGTCTGGAAACCGGCACTGCCGCTTTCTTCACGACATCCTTCTTCTTGCAAGTAACCGCAGTTTCACCGCGATTTTCCTTCGGCACTCTTTTATTATTCGCCAACGATTTACTCTCGCCGACAAAATTTTTCCCCTCTGACGAAATTTTCTGCGACGCAATCTTGTCCACGTCCTTCTTACTCGCAGCGAGTCGTTCCGGTCGCGTTTTATACACTCGTTCGTCGTACTTAGCTGGCACCACTTTGTCTTTACTCTTACTAGACACTAACTTACTTAGGCACTTTCTTCGTGTGGACTTCTCCGTCGTTTCTTCAACTTTCTTCAGTGGCTTTGCTGTTTCTAAAACTCTCTTTTGCACAGCTTTCTTGTTTTTCCCATTTTTCATGAGTTTCTCATCACTGTCCTTTTCCACAATTGGTTCAGACTTCTTTTGCGCCAGCGCAGTAACGGCTTTT
Source organism: Gryon sp. ZL-2020 (assembly GCA_022817425.1). Classification (NCBI taxonomy): domain Eukaryota; kingdom Metazoa; phylum Arthropoda; class Insecta; order Hymenoptera; family Scelionidae; genus Gryon; species Gryon sp. ZL-2020. The sequence goes on along the minus strand of JABFPJ010000311.1, from coordinate 18,593 downwards.
CGCTGATTTTCTTTTGGTCTGTCCGCGTCTTTCGCCTTCTTCGTTGCCTCGATTTTTTCGATCTTCGCGACAATTTCCGGCTTCATCTTCGGCCTGCCCGGACCGCGCGGCTGCGTAGACACTTGCGTGGTTTTCGCGGGCCTTCCGGGTTTGCGTTTCGGCGGATAAAGCACCCGATCGACGTTCACCACCGGTTTCGGTGGCGCCGCCTGAATCGGTGACTGATTGTTCGTCGTCGGACTCGTGGGACTTGCGTTCAAATGCAGCGGACTATTATTCACTGATTGAATCCCAGAATCCGGCGACACATTCGACGCGCATGCGTATTCGGGTTCGTTCAACTTTTTCACCAGTTTGTTGCGCTTTTTGCGCGGCTCGGATAATAGAGCAGTTTTTTCGACAAACTGTTGCAGTAGAGACGAACTGTATGGAACGGGATTTTGGTCCGCGGTTTCGCTGGTGTCGGAATCGGCGCCGAGAGACATGCGCTCGATTGCTTTGGATACTAAGCGACCGCTCTCCGAGTCCTCGAAGCCGTCGAATGGCGCGTCCTCGTGCTCCTGGTCCGGCAAAATCGCCGCCAGATCCTCCTGATTGATCTCTTGCAATGGCTGCTGTTGGCTAATTTGACTCTGCTGCGAAGACATTTGACCCGAACGACTGTTCGAGTCTGAATCATCGCCACTGCATTCAGATATCTGCAATGTTTCATTTCAACATCAAAATGAATTCGAAATTTAACTTGCTTTATTAATAAATGAAAATAAGAATGTAATAATTAGTTATATATGCACGGAAAGACCAAAACGCCAGCGGTAAATGCATCGCACATCGAGAATCGATGTGCGTAAAAAAATTGAATTTTACATTGCAATTCGATGTGTGGCGAGTGTTACAAAGCGCGCCGCGCATCGAGCGCCGATGCCAAAACATTGAAAGCAAGTTGCTACACATCGAATTGCAATGTAAAATTCAATTTTTTTACGCACATCGATTCTCGATGTGCGATGAATTTGCCGCTGGCGTCTCGGTCTTTCCGTGTGGAATACAAATTAATCAAAAATGATAAATAAATAATTGTAATATAAAAAATGTTTTTATAAATAATATTTACTAATGAAATAAAAAGTATAAATGAAATATTATTTACCTTATTGATTCTGATCGGTGTTTTCGTTCGTTTAGAAACTACAACTTTTTTGTTTCTATCATTTTTCAATTTATCAACTTCCTCTTTCCTTGCTGGAGTCTTCATGGCGATTTTCAATTTTAGCGCTCCCTAATCATGTAATATAATTAAACTAATGTTAGTAATGATAATTAAAGATATTAATTTACTAATATTAATACTTTTATTATTAATACTAATTAATAACAGTGACTATTTTTAAATATACGTAAAAATCACCATTATATTGTTTATAATGGTAATTTCTGGATTAAATTTACTTTCAGTTACGATTTTCATTATTTACCTGTTCAAAATTAGTTTCCCTAATTGAAAATGTTTGTTCGCTATGCTCCGATGTACAATCGGAATTCGATTCCGAATCCTCCTCTCCGCTGCTGTCGTCTTCAGATTCCGAATTAGAATCTGAATAAGAACAGCTGCCCTCAGAACCTCCGGAACTCTCATCATCCGAATCAGATTCATCATCTGAATTGTCCGAGTTTATTCCTATAATGCAAAATGTCGATCAACAATCAATAATCACAACAAATGAAATCCAGTCATTTTTTCTTTCAAATGATACAAATAAAAAAGAATACATAACATTTTACTTTTTAATTTAGATTATTAGAATTAAATTAATACATTTGATATTTTAAAAAATGTTTACAAAAATTAATGAATTAAATATTTTAATCAAATATTTGAATATATTTGTTTAAAATGGACTTTCACCTGGACATATTTCAAATAAAAATTCATTTCATAAAAAAATAATTAAAATAATTATTTAATATTGTATACATTTCCTTGGTAATTGCTTATTTCAAAATATATTAATTATGTTTCTCAGTTTTTTATTCTGATTTATTGAAATATTTTTTATTCTAATTCTAAAATACTTTTACATTTGAATGCTTGACTTTTAAAAGGGACCTGAGTTACATTTTCATAGTTTTGAGAAAAACAAAAGAATACTCCAATACAAAAGTTTTATTACTTGTAATTAAAGTACTTTATCAATTGTTTAGATATGTGGTTTCGTAACATGCAGTTCATTTTTATAGTCACATGTTGGCCGAACCCTTAAGGAAATTAAATATACGTATAATTTACTTATTAAAAAATGTGACTTAGGGCCCTTTTAAAAATCAACGACTCATTTATATAAGTTAAAAAACTTGAGTTTATCTGAATTTGTTGGATTTATTACCATTTTGTCCAGAAGCCGGATCCCAACTACCTCCACCCTTAATAGCATCCATGTCTACAGTGGACGGTAGTTCTCTGTCGTGTTCACCATCGTTTTCGCCCCAGTCCCAATTTTGCAACTGCAAATCCGACGGATGGTGGATCACGGCATTCCACCCCGAATCACCCGACATCTTTCAGTTTATCTCACATCTACCACATTGGTATATAATGTCATCTCTCATTATGAGTTGCACTCGTTGAATTGTTTTTCAATGCGTTGTTGTCATCACTCTGTTGCTTATAATACATATATCATTTCTATGTATATCAACTTTACACAGTTTTTTCATCCACAATATAACTTCAAACAACGTCGAATCGATGTTCACACAACGAAACTGAAATAAAAGCAATGTCAATTAATAAATAGCCTCAATCAAAGTATCAGATGAAGTCTTTGCAAATACAATTATTACTAAAACGTTATTTCGTGATTGTACAAAAATTAAATTTTATATTATGAATTAAAGAAACAATTTTTTATATTAATCATAGTAATCCTGAACAGAATCATAATAACGAGTACTTTTGATTGTATAATCTTAAGATTACAAAATTGGCGCAGTTTCCTTCAACATTTTCTGCACGAACTATCAGTCATTTCGTTTGTATCGTCATTAAATGTTTATACATTTATCAAAAATAAGAAACTCGAAATCATTAAAATTATATCATTAATATATATAATATATTCAGAATGATCAATAACTATTACAAGTATGTCCAGCACTTTTACCGAAATCACAGAAAACATGCTCGAAAATCAAAGTTACATAATTTTACTGCCATGACGAATTCATATTCATTTTCATTTCAACTTGCAACATTGTTTTGTTCAATTTTATAAATATTTCATTTTTAATATAATTTAATATAAAAATACATGTCTTTGCTCCAAAATATAAACAAAAATAAAAAAATAATTTTTCTTTCAACAAACTGAAAAAATGCATTAAACAAGAAACAATTCATCATAAAAAAGGCATTCCAAAATTGGAGCAAGAAAAAAAGATAAAAAAAATTGGATATAAAGAAAAATATATCAACAATTATTTTCAAAAAGCTTTAACATACAAATTCCACACAAAACGATTAACCCATACAATTAAAACCACTCAAATTAAACTGCTTTTTCAACGTATTTTTTTTAAGTACAATTTTGCACAAACTTGACTTAAGTCATTTGCAAAATATAAACACAACATTGATTACAATTAATATTCATTAATAAACGATTTACTAAAAAAATTTGGATTGACTATTTTAACGAATTCAACGAAAGAATTATTTGAATAAAATTGTTTGGTGATGGAAGATTCGCAAATACGCAGTAGTTTGGGTGCTAAGCAGCAGCAGCACACTGACAACAATGCGATAAGAATCATGGCAACGGTGAAGTGAGCCAGCTGTTTAGTTGAGACAGGCACACATTCGCCAGGTGCACACACATATCCGCGCACACAATTTGGCGCGAAAGCCATTTTTCGGGGGGCATCCCCCCGCGCACAAATCACCAAAACGACGCAATGTTTGTTACCCCCCTCCCTGTCCTCCTTTGCTTTTCCTCCTTGTTCCACTAACTTTGGCTTTTTGGTTGTTTGCACGAACTGACTTTTTGTTTATTGCTGGATTGTTTCCTTCTGCAAAATCTGACTCGTACAACTGAACTAATGGGATTGCTGTTTACAACTCGGAGGATCACACTGTTCACAAAATGGCGCGCCCCGATGATATATCGAGTGATCGTCGCGAACACCAAAACACAACCAAAGCCGCTCTTCGCATCAAACCCACACATATATACAACATTTACTTACACATATAAATATATTTATATATATGTATATATATTATATATATGTATATATATATATTATATATATACATATATATGTAGTTGGAGAAAAAAAGTAGAGATACATACAAGGATTGAGAAAGAGAGATTTTTGGCGGAGCAAATATTGTGGGAAAAGTTGTTGATGAGATGAGATTGGAACCTACCGAGATCGCGAGTTCGCGACGCATCGTAACGGCGCGCGAATGATTATCACGGACATTTCGAGAGTCGCATCGCGCGTCAGATGTCCGATGTGATCACAGTTCTCGGGCCTCTCGCTTTTTGCGCGAAACTCGACAGAATCGAATGTGCGCTTTCGAGAGAGACAAATGCGTCACTGACCCCGCGCCGCGAACCAACCATGAAACACCCAGCACCGCCGATCGAAGGTCCCCCCGTCACTCGATCGGTAAATTTTCAATCTGCAAGAACAAACTTTTATCATTTTCATTAATTAATTAAACAATTTTTTTTAATGTAATTTAAAAATTTATAATTATATTATATATTTATTTATAATAAAGTTTTTCGTTTTGATTGTTTATTTGTTTTAATTAATAACCAACAATAGGTAATTGTTGACATAACACTTTGCACAGTAGCGCCATTGTTGTGAACTGTGATCAGCTATAAAGCAACAGTGAAGACAAGTTAATTAATAATAAATGTATTTTTTAATTTAATTTATACATATATTTATCTTTACGAAATAATTTTGTAAGTTATATAGTATATTTATATTATAATATTCATAATTTGGGATGTAACGCATACTTATCCTGTGATTTTTTGTCACAGTAAAGTCTAGTTATAGATATCAATGTTCATAAATGAAGTTCATTTTGCATAATTTTGTATAATAATTGCATCTGCTAACTTCATGTTATGGCTATTTTTCTACATATATTTTTATTAATATAACAGATATGCAGTTTAATAATAAAATATAATCAAAGACAGATATCCGGGCATAGATAATAAATGATTTTGTTTTACAAAGTTAGTTTATTGAGATTACTGCTCTAATAAACCGTGTTGACATTTGATAAGATGGTTTAATTTCTTTTTACTTTATCATGTACTTTATATGCAATTAATTGTATCGCAATAATATAAATAACATAGAACGCACTATTGTGTCTTCCAGTAGGAAAATATATTAGGTAAGGAGGACATTTTAAACAATGCTTTCAAATATTGTTGGAGTTAATACTTTTAATTATATTTAATTACATTTTATTTTAGGGTTTTAAATAATTGAAGATATCGACAGGACAGGATGTTATGTAAGTATTTATAAGGAATTTTTTATTTTATATAATTTAAGAATAATTTTGCAAAAGTTAATCAAAATAATTATTTTATTTATTTTATTTTATGAATTATAAATGTTGTAATTGAAATGTATGACTTTTTATTTTGGCATCACATAAACAAATACGTAATAAATATTAATTTACATTTACAGTACGATTAGCACTTGTTCAACTAAAAGTTGGGAGTGAAAAAGCAGCTAATTTATCGCGCGCTGTTTCATTTATCCAACAAGCTAAACAACAAGGAGCGGATCTTGTAACTTTGCCAGAATTCTTCAATTGTCCTTATGGAATATGTAATAACATAAGTCTTATATAATTGTATAAATAACTAGAAAGGTAATGAAAAATAATTAATTTACTTATATTTTACAGCGACTGTGTCCCAATATGCGGAATCTATTCCAAACGGGGAAACATCTGCATTTTTGTCTGAAGCTGCAAAACAAAATGAAATTTATATAATTGGAGGTACTTTTCCCGAAAAGGATGGTGACAAATATTATAACACTTCGACAGTATGGAATCCACAAGGACAATTAATAGCTAAACATCGAAAGGTTCATAAATCAGTATTATACATTCTTACAAATATTTTTTTTTACTTTAAAGAAAATTGATTTGCAAGTTGAACAAATTTTTTTCTTTTTCAAGAGACGTAAAAGTTATATTTTGCAGGTTCACTTATTTGATATCGACATAAAAGGAAAAATCACATTCCAAGAAAGTAAAGTTTTAACGGGAGGAGATTCATTAACAACTTTTTACGTGAATGGATGTAAAGTTGGACTTGGTATATGTTATGATATCAGATTTGAAGAAATGGCTCGAGTATATCGAAATTTAGGTAAGATATATAAACATTGTTAAAATATTCTTCTTTTATAAATTAATTTAAATACATTATTTTATTAACACAAACAATCTGTTTAGGCTGCCAACTGTTAGTATATCCTGCTGCGTTTAATACTAAAACAGGTCCATTACATTGGACTTTACTTCAACGTGCTCGCGCAAATGACAATCAGTTGTATGTGACTTGTGTATCCCCTGCGCGAAGTCCTGACGCTGGATACATTGCTTACGGTCATACACAACTAACTGATCCATGGGGAAAAGTTGTACATGAAATGGATGAACACGAGGACATGTTTGTGTCAGACATAGGTATTTCAAATTGTCAGCAAATATGATGAAGTTTTTAAAAATAGTTGATTTTTAAATATTGAGAAATGAATAACTTATTATATTTTGGTTTTCAGATTTGGACCTCGTGCAGAAAGTTAGAGCACAAATACCCACCTTTAACCAAAGACGAACTGATATATATGATACAGTATATAAAAAAATTGAAAAATAAATCAAACACTTTACAATTTTTATTAAATGTACTTTTATTTTGAAAAGCATAACAAAGATGAAATGCATTATGCTGTATATATATAATTATTTTGTAAAAAGAAATACGAAGAAAATAAAAACAAATTGATTACAGAAATTGTCGATTTTGGTTTCTTTGTTATAAATTATAATAACGGTTCAAACTTAACAAACGTTAATATTGATTACACAATAAATTTGATTATCAATTTTGTCTATTATCCTTTCTTTTTAATGTATTTGAATTATATGTTTGAGTTGTTTAGAAGTATTGAATGCATCGTTTAAGCTTTGGGACAATAATTTGTATTTTAGCAATTTGTTAGCGATGGATGAATTAGATATTTATTTAAAACCATCATCCATTATATCAATCGTATAATTAATCAAAATGTTTTATATAAAAACAAAATTGAAAATGTTTGTAAGCTCACGTAGATAATTATATTTTGTGAAAATATGATTTTTCAAATTGTAAATACGTTTTTTTTTATAAAGTAATTTTATTTTTACCAATATTTTGTAAAATGTTTTACTAAAACAATTGTATCATAATATATTTTTATTTATTTTTTTTTAAGAATTAAATTAAAAAGAAAAATAAAAGTATATTATAAATGTGAATTAGTCTGACTTTACAAACATTTTCAATTTCATTATGAGCACATGAGCAAACATTTCATAGCACCAAATTGATATCAATTTTAATATTTTATTTATTCTTAAAAATCTTACGATTTGGAGTCATAATTGTTTGTCTTACAATTGTCATCTACATCATTTTAATTTTATACAAACCATCGGCATTAGACTTTTGCGAATATTCGATTTTTTTATATATGCCTATTTACAGAATGAATCAAAGCGTATCACATATGATTCCAAAGCGTGATGAGAATTATCAAATTAAATGTGACGATATTTTACGATTATCACAATCACTTCATAATGCCAACTTATATTCTCGTGGAGTGAAAAAGTTAAATTATACACTCTGTTATAAGTGACTTACATTTTTCGTTCTTTACGAAGTTACATATTTTGATTAAATCAAATAACAAAAAGTGTTATAATTGGTAGTAAAAGTGTTTTATGAGATGTAATTATTATACAATGTAATGATTATAAAACATAATCAAAACTGTTACAATTATTAGAAAATGTCAATTCTGTAATATCTGTAACAGTTTTTATTGTAACTTATGGTAAGTTTCATATTTTTATAATTTACAACACTTTTATTAGCACAATTATAACAAACGTGTTATAATTGTTAATTAAAAAAATAATTTGCTCTTAAAACTGACTTACAGTATAGCACGATGATTTTTCAACAAACTTTATTATATATATACATGTAATTCGATGACATTAAATTTATTTATTTTTAAAAATTTATAAACTTAACGAAGTATACTTAATTTCCTCTAAGATCACGATATTTCGAGCCAGCAATTTTTTATTCATAATTTTTATTTTTCAACAATCACAAATTTATTTGTTCCGTGTTTTTAACGGCCGAAATTTCGTATTCTTAGCGAAATGTGTTTTCAGCAGAGGTGTTCTTAGAGACTTTAAAACTATGTCAATTTAGACTTCATTATATTAAGATACGTGTACAAAACAAGTGGCGATTGCATTAAAACAACAACTTAAAGATGTATAATAATTAATCATGTATAATAAATTAAGTGAAAAACAAAATTCTACCCTGTAAACACATAAGTTCCAGTTAATTCACACTCAAGAATGACCCAATTATCATCCAATTGTTTCATTCCGTAAGTGGTAAATTATTATAATTTCATAACCCTGACGGCGGAATTTACACCGTAATTTTAGTGTAAAAATAGTGTAAAGTGTAAGGTTTAAAGTGTAATTGTCGTATAATGGTTGTGTATTTATGGTGTAATTATGGTTTAAATGCGAAAAATCTACACCAAATTAACAATCACCAAATTAGCACCAACTTTACACCAAAATGATTCTTTAAAAAATCGGCGTATTTCAAGTGTATTTTGTACACTTCAAATATAATAATAAAAATGCACTTAATTTAGGTGTATTTAAAGTGTATTTAATGGCACAATAACAAATTCAACACCCAATTTACACTAAAGTGATTCGAATAATTTTTTAAATTAGTTCGGCGGAATAATTTGAGTGCATTTAAAGTATATTTAATAAGCTTTAAATATAATTTTATTTAAAGTGTATAAAATATATATAATCGTATGCTATCTATATCTGAAGTATTAGTTTGAACAATTTTATCCTTTTCACTTATTTTTATACTTATTTACAGTGCCGGATTTCCCACTAGGCTGGATAGGCTTCAGCCTGGGGCCTCAAGATCAAAGGGGCCTCTTTTTGAACAAAATTTTAATACAAAATAAAATAGAAAAAATAAAAATGAAAAAAAATTGTTTTTTTTTTTTTTTTAATTAAATTTATATACATTATATTTTTAACAATATAATTTTAATCAATTCTTTACTTTTTAGTTTATTTTTTAATGTGTAAAGCAATTATACAGTTAGTGTATAGTTATCATTAATTTAAAAATTTAAATTTCAAAATATATAAATAAAACATGGTCAATTTAAATAAAAAATGAAAAATTAATATCAAAATCAATGTTTAATAACAGTCAAAGGGGCTACAAATTTGGTTTCAGCTTACACGTAAAGAAATAACTCATTAAAAATTACTATGTATCCGAGTAAACTTGTGACGGTAATGTTTTCGTGATAATTGATAGATTTTTATTTAAATTTGCTTAATTTTGATGAATTTTTACTAAATTAATAGTAATTTTTACAAATATTTGATGAATTTTTACTAAGTCTCATTGTAAATATTATGTGAAAGTAAATTTCACGCCTTGATAGTTTAAGTAACATAACAAGCCTTTTAACGACAGTCGGGCGAATAGCCGCGAGGTTAAAGTACAACGGCTTATTAAGAAACAGCAGCAGGTACCGAGTTCGAAACTCGGAGAAGGATTTTTTTTATAATGTTAAAATTATAAAAAAACTACTAAGTCAAAAAGTAAAATTTACTGAATGCATTTTCCATCACAAGTTTACTCGGATACATAGTAATTTTTAATGAGTTATTTCCTTACGTGTAGGGCCTCACTTTTGTTAAATCCGGCACTGCTTATTTAAAAGTATAAACCTAATATACACCATAAATACACCATTGTTTTACTGTTTCTAGATTTAAAGTGTACAAATTTATACCTTACGTACACTACAAATGTACTGATTAATATATTTGTCAATGAACTTCCTTTTCAAGATGGTAAGATTGGCTCAGTGAGCAAGAAAGTGGAATATCACGTTGGAGCCGTGGGATCGATTCTCAAATATACGGATGTTTAATCTAAAAAAAGAAAACTAAAAAAATAGAAATAAATATATTTATGCACCTCGGGAGCGGACAAAAGTGGAACTAATCATGTCCTCGGACGATAAAAATGATCTCGGGCTACGCCCTCGAACATTTTATCGTCCTAGGACAATAAGTTCCACTTTATTGTCCGGTCCCTCGGTCTATAAAATAGGATACCAGCCTCGGGCGCAGTGGCGCCCTCAGCAGTAATATACTATAAGTAATACTGTAAACATTTATGTGTATAATAAAATAAAATTTGTATACTTTCATTATAATTTGTTATATTTGAGAGATCTTAGGAAGGTGTAAATGTGGTGTAAAGAATTACACCAAAAGTTTCGGTGTAAATTACGGTGTAAATCTCTCAACATCAAGAAGTGTTAGCAAGGTGTAAAAAATTTTGCACTTACACCAGTTTCTAAACTAAAATTTGTAGTGTAAATTGTAGTGTAAACATCGACGCCAGATAATGTAATCATGGTGTAAAAATTCCGCATTTACCCCCGACGTCAGGGAATTTATTAAAAAGTAGAAAAATAATTTTTTAAATTTTCTATAAAGTATATTTTACAAGGAATCTCGTACCTCTAATTTTAATAAAAGTATGCACTTCGTGCAAACTTGACTGCAGCGCCATAGTGGCGAAAATAAACATTACTTTATGTAACATTTCATATCTTCAAAATTATTTATAGCAAAATAAAAATATAAATGTGTAATGTTTTTTTCTAATTGAAACAATGAAGAGTTTAATTGTAATTGCTTAATTTATTTATCAATATGAAAATTAAAATAGACTATTCAAAAAATGTTGGTATTACATGGCGTAGTGACACATTTTGGTCACTATGGCGCTGCAGTCAACTATGCACCATCCTTTTATTGAGATTTTGATTAATAACTATAATAAATTCAAAATGTTTTTTGTACATAAAATTATAATTTTTACAAAATAAACTAGGCAAGTGCTCTTAATGATTTGGATGTGTTTGCAGGGTATATTAAATATTTAGTTACAGTGTTTAAAACCTTTAAAACACTTCCATCGCCACGAGGCACGTTAACCATTTTTTGTTTCAATCACAGACCATTGTTGATTATACAGGACACACAGAGAAAATATACATAAAAAGTTACTATTATATTATTAATTTGGATACTAGACTCTTACATTCAAGTTCAAACATTCCTGTACAGTGCATAAACTTGTAAAGACATTTAATGGACGTTTAATAGTTTTTTTAAACTTCATATATGCGCTTATATTTAACGTTTCAATGTTAATGAAAATATTTTAAACTTTTTTTTTGTTTGAATGAAATCGAACAATTTAAAGAACTTTGATTTTTTTTATGAAGAGAATTCGAACATGTCCGACATGGATTCGAACATACTCGAAGATATCCGAAGATACACGAAGTGAATCCGAACATGCACGAAGACATCCAAGGGTACACGAAATGATTTTCGGATTAATATAATAATTTGTAATGTAAAAAAAAGTAAATTTCAATATGAACATTCGAAAACATTTCTAGTTTTATTTGAAATTGTACTATTTATACTATTTATGTTATATAGTAAAAATTGTATTTTCTTCTGCGTTGTATCCAAGTTAGTATGTGAATAGTAGATTTTTAAAGTTATTTTCCTGTGTGTAGACTCTCTTGATTTTTTTTAATCATGGCAAAAACTACTTTTGCTTTCATTTAAGCACTTTCGTACAAAGAAATGGCAATGCACTATGGAATTTATGCATACACATCATTCTTTCTTTCAAGTTTTTATTATGCATACAATTTTAGACTTTCAGCTTTTAATATGAATCGCGGATAAATTATCAGTTAAATTTAAATACTTTCTTTTTTATTGTTTTATATGTCAATTAAAATATAGATGGTGGAGAAGATAGATTTTTTAATGATTAAAAAAATCTTGATTAATGAGTTAACTATTGCTTTTTGGTATCAAACAGTTTTTTCTGTTTAAAATGTATATTTATACTTACATTAAAATTGTTTAACAATGAGAATTTTTGTTGGAATTGGTGAATCTATATAATTATGATAGTTTTATAATTATTCACTCTTAATAGAGTAAATAGTTAAAATGCTTTATATATTATAATTTCGTTTTGTAAATACTTTTATATTATGTATGTATATATGTATATATATACATATCAAGAAAAATAAGTATATATAGTTGGTATAAATATGTTTAAAGAAAGATATATTGAATATGCAAATTCGTTAGATGCAGTTATGAGTAGACATCGAATGCAACAGACTACTTACGCGATTTTTTTTGATATTTAAAATATATAAAACAGTTACTAATATGTCTATGTTATATTACAGCGATTCAGTAAAATGGCAAAAGTATATTTTGTATGATGTTTTTTCATCAAATTTTGTTAATTTAAAATGTATAAATGTAATGCTGAATTTTATATGGATATAATAAATAAAAAGTTCGGAATTGTTGCCAATAAATAAAATTAAGTTATAATAATGAAAAGTTATTAAAATTTTCGTTTAAACATTATATATGTATAAAATAACTCATAAAGAGGACAATAATTTCATATATGTATGTAAACTTAGTATAAATTGATCTGTATATATTTTCTTAGTTTTATAATAATTCTCTTTACTCTGTAAATTTAAAAAAGTGAAAATAACTCTAAGACAGTGAATATTCGATATTATATTTTTTTAATGAGTATAATTTATAAATTCAAATACTTAGGTATTCATTTTTTACAGCAATTTCTATACTTTTCAATTTGATTTAATAAATTACTGAATTAATAAATGTTATGAATTCAATATTGAAAAATTAAAATTAAAATATTTAAAAAACGAATTGGAAATTCTTATATTATTATTCGTATATAAATGTCATATATGAATTTATCGTACTCTTTACAAGAACTTTATAATTGTATTATGTGTATTTCATAATTTATTGTCAGAAACAAATATGCATCTATGCACAATGTTTATACAAAAATGTTCTTTTATCGTCACAGTTAAAATTGAGCCTTTTTAAAAATATGTTAATTTGATGTAAAAAATAATTATAAAATAATTAAGATTAAAAACAAGCCCTTTTAGCATAACGTATGCTTGAATATTTATAAATACACATATACGTATGGAATCGTTACTACAAACATTTTTATTTCCAACAATAGAAAATTATACTTTATTTCTTAATACATTTTAAATTAATTTTTTATATTTTAAATCAATTACTAAAATTATTGCAATGTTATTAGCAAAATTACTTTATTATGTAAATAATATAAAATACAATAATTTGCATTGCAACTATTCCCCACGTATATGAAGTGCAAAATGCAAGTACTTAAAGTACATTATTTATATACGAAAATGTTGCACTGTGATAATAAAAATACGTAGGTGCATTTAGATAAAATATAATGAATTCATTTATATAGTATAAAATAATTTGTATATATGTTACGAGCAATGTTGGAAATCCGGGCATTGTCGACCAAGCTCGGGAAATGTCGACAATACCCAGTCATTTTGGGCAATTTTGGTAAAAATATTTTTTCTTATAACAATGCCCGTGCAATGTTAGGTTTGCCCGGGCATTGTCGACAATGTCCATATGTTATTGGGCAATGTTGATGAATATTATTTTGTATAACGTCCGGGCAATGTTAGCTTGGCAATGTTTAATATTTGAATACAAATACTTTTATTATCAATACAAATTTTATTGTAACTTCATTTACATTTTAATATACAATAATGCTAATTTTATGTAATGTCAATTATTTGTTGCTGCAACATAAACTTACATGACATTTTGAATTGCAAAGTTTTCCCATTGCACGACGTTTGCATTTTTTCGTTTTACTGGAATCAATCTCTGATAAATCATATAAATTTTGTGGACAAGGATCAATTTCTGTTCGAGTATATAATTGTTTTAAAATACCTTTGCTAACATTTTAAAAAATTAAAATGTTAGCAAATTTGTTAACGAAGTTTATATAAATCAGTTTTTTCCATGACGATGGCAATAATGTTTTTAGTCGTTCTTTTTGCACGGTCAACATTGGGAATGGGAATCTTTACATTTGCACTAATATCAAGAAGTTGAAATTTGTCGTTTGATATTTTAGAAGCTTGTTTTTTTAAAGTTTTAACACCATCTTTTCGTTTTCGTTTAATATCACGAGTTCTGGCTTCAATCATAGAATCGTAATCGCAATTTTCAGTCTCTTCGTTTATATCTTTTTTAGAAAAAGAAAATTTTTCATATTTAGATAATATTAAAATTATATATAACCGGACTGACCACTATGTCATATTTTTTTAAATTTAATATTTTTCCACACCTTTTACGTTTTCACTTTTCTTTTTTCTTTACTTTATTTAAACACTTTTCATAATCAACATCATTTAAAAATGAAAAATTGTCGGCGCATTTTTCGCCAATTAAAAGTATAGCAAATTTTTTTTCAAAATTTTCTTTCATTTTGTTTTCGTACTCCATATCGTAAAGTCGCGAATATAACTAAACGAAAACTTCTTAGACCATAAATCTTATACATCAAAGTAAACATTGCCTAAACGAACTTTGGATAAAGTCGACATTACCCGATCATTAACGCTATTTTAGACATTGCCCAAGCATTTTGGGAATTGTCGACAATGCCCGATTTCCGACATTACCCGTAACATATACACAGTCACGCCAGATGGTATAAATAAAAAAAATCAAGAGAATGCAATTATCATGTTGTCGATTGATCAACTCAACTGACTGATTGAACGAGTGTTTAAAATGTGCTAGCTAGCTTTGAAAAACTTGGCATTAAATTGCCAGCTAGCAGTTGCATGATTAGGACGTTATTGGAAGGACGACTGCGATTGGTATAAGAAGAATTCCTTGGTTCCATAGGCCGGAAGATGATCCTGTGGCTATAACGAGGTCAGATCCATTCCAATCCAGCTCCTTTCCATCGAGGCACTCGAACTCACAGCATCTTTCACCCACACGGAATCTCTTGCATCTCTGTGAAAAAACCAGCATTTTTTCATTTTATTCCATTTTTTATTATACAATTCATACAATAATTTAATGTTTATTAATGCATTTTGTTTTGACATGTTAATGCAGTATTTGAAATCACAGCTCCAATACACGTGCACTTAAGTGTTACGTATTGGTCAGATATTCGCGTCGGTAATACGTCGAGTGTCTGTGGTGACCTAATTTTTCATATACACACTACCCACATTCTCGTACACTAGTATTTTGTTATCAACGGTTTTGTTACTTGGCTTACTCTAAATTTATTTATTTGTTTTTTTCATTCGCTTACTTTTGTCTTCATGTTCTTTACTGCATTGCTGCATTTTTTACAAAATAATATATTGGAAATTCAAAATATAAAATTTAATTAATGATGACTTAATATCGTTTTTCAAATTTTCTTTCTAGATACCCTAACTTTGTGTAAAATTTGAAACCAAGTTATTTTCAAATTTTATGTTTTAATCACTAAAACTGAATTAAATCTTAAAAAACGAAGTTAGAAATTAATTATACGTAAAAATACTACACAATTACTACAATATTAAAAAATACTAAGAAATTATTACTTTTAACGACTTTTATATATATACACAAAAATATAAATCTAATTAAAGCGATTACACAAATGTGCGAGAACTCGGTCAAATATCAATAAAAAGCCGCTGTTTTAAGTTTGAAAAAATGATGCCGTGACTGCACTTTTTTTGCACTCGATAATGAATTTGTTCAGTTTCAAAATAAACTACATACTTAATTGACGTGTTCTTTTTTTATTTGTTACTGCCTGCTAAAAGATTAAAGCTTTAATGTCATCTTTCATTAAATTCCAAACGCGCAAATAATGAAATACTCCAAAGCGATAAAAATTAAATTTGCCAGCTTTTACGTACACAAGTTTGACAATTTATTATACTTGCAATTAGAGAAAGGTTCATTTTCCAAATTTGACTTACTCATTTGTTAGTCATTGTAAAAGTTGCTAACTAAGTGCCCTGCCAAGTTTAACAAGTTAGCTGGCCGAGATTCTAATATACTTATTCAAATTAATGAATTTTAACAAAATTAAAAATATGTGTTTTTTGTACCCGCAAGAGCTTTTGATGCCGTTTAAAGATTTGGATTTATTTCTTCTATTAAATACAAAAATATACAGTTCACTTATGAGTACCGTCTTCACGTATAACACACGCTTTGAAATATTAAATATCAAAGGTTATACTTGCGTAGATTTATATCACAAATGTAATATAAAATCGCGGAACTTACATGCAAGTAATCAACGGTTATTATAATATTTTTGCAATTTTTAAAGCATAACTTTTGATTTATGGTAGATATTATCTTTAAATTTATTCTTTTTATAATGTAATTTTTTAATATAAGTAGTTGTTATATATATATATAAGTTGTAGAACTCGTGCATAGTTGCCTTTAGCACCAAACATTATTTATAGCAAAATTCAAAATATACAATTGTAATATTTTTAATTTTGTTTTCTAAATAAACCGCGTAAAGTTCAATTATATTTCTTTAATTTATTTAATACTATGCAAAATGAAATAGAATATTAAAAAAATACGTTTTTGTTATATGACGCAGCGATACATTTTTTTCACTATGGCGCTGCAGTCAACTATGTATAAGACCTATAATATATATTTTAATATTTTAACGTATGTATTCAAAATTAGAAATTAATGACCAGTTTTTGTAACAAACAAATTCCATACCAATTTATTCTTAAAAATTGATAATTATTAATAATAGTGAAATATTTTTCACTTAATAATTGTGTCAAGTATGAAATTTGACATATTTATTTATTTTAAAATTTGTATACCCAGACAACCACAGATGTCACAGTGACGCTAAGGTGACTTCCTCGTGAAGTCACTTGCGACTCACATGTGAGTCACAAGTAGTTCACAATTACCGCCACCTTGTGACTCAAATGTGGAATTATAACGTTATAATGATGCAACAACACTTCGACGTCACAGTGACGTCGCATAGAAGTCACACAAAGGTCACATAGAAGTCGCACAAAAGTCACGTAGGAGTCACAGTGAAGTCACACAGACGTCACAGTGACGTCGCATAGAAGTCACATAGGGGTCACAGTGAAGTCACATATCGTATCTCGATAATGTAAAAAGAAATTAAAAGTATTTTTTTTAATAACAATAAAATAATTAAATTATTTAAAAAAAAATGTAATACTTTCAATTTCTTTTTACATTATCGAGATAAGATATGTGACTTCACTGTGACCACTATGTGACTTCTATGCGACGTTGGTTGTCTGGGTAATTAATATATTTCTAAAATGATTAAAAGTGAGCTTGACTTACGTAGGGTGGTGTACAATAAATTGCTTGACACCACATAGGCTCTGAGTGATAACATACACAAAGGCTACATACGGCAGGTCCTGGCACATAAAGTAAACCGTGTTTAACGGTTCCACCTTGAAAGTCTGTACAATTCTCTTCCAGAGCATCTATACAATTAGAAACAATTATTTGTTTTATGTTAAATCATTTTATATCATCCTTATGTAATTCTTCTATTTAATATGATTGGTAATAATAATCAGTAGTCAAAGATGATTCCAAGAATAGAAAGACATTTTAAAAATATGTATAAAATAAAAATATATATATATTATTAATAAAACTGATGTAATTCACCTGTTCTTGATAAGTAAAAAAGAAGAAGCGTTAGACAAATGGTTCCTACAATAACATTCTTCCAAGTATCCCTGCAACTCTTCATGATCCTCTGTGCAAAATCTTCGAGTTAACAGGATAATTGAAAACATTAGCTTTTTTCACCGACAATCGGTTAGCTCTATTGCGGGAGGTAAAAAAATATTTCCTGTAACGAAAATTACGCTAACATGTAATGTATAATATACACATTTTATACATAATAAATGATATTGTGATAGTTTTAGATTCTAAATGAATTATATTTAACATCTTTCTTGATATGTGGTTGATATTATTTCTTAATTTCATTTTTCTACTAAAAAATGCAATTTCACAATTTAAAGTTTGTAACTTGTTTGAATATAATAATTTAATTATTTTCATGGCTCAGTTTGGCAAAGATTCAGCGTAAATTAAGTTACAATTAGGACTAAGCCGGTCA
>JABFPJ010000310.1:0-47270 GCA_022817425.1 Gryon sp. ZL-2020 | reverse complement strand
AAATTTTTTTTTTTTTTTTTTTTTTTTTGTATAAAATATAAATTAAAAAATGATGACAAAAAGTAAACCATTGTAGAGTAAAAAAACCATTGGGTAATGCAATTTATACATCATTGAAACAATTTCAATTTTTTATCATTTTTTGGTGTAACTTTGATTACTTTCAACATTTATTATATTGAGTTTTTTTTATTTTATATTAAGTTTAAACTTCATAAAAAACCAGTCTTGTTTAAAGTTGAATTACTATAATTGCATTTGTTTAAACAAAATTTCAAAGTAGCTCATTCTTCAGTCTCTAAAGATAACTACTTAATTTAATTATACATAATAACTATTATAATATTGAATAACGGTTAATTGATTTGTCGATAGCATTATTTTACAACAACAAACATTACTTTATGAATTTAAACACACGCAATAAGAATTTAGTGTCGTATAATATAAGTTAATCGTCGCGATAACACGTTTTAATATCAAATTATAATGTATCATAATGACACATTTTCGAATACTTTACAATCATTATTAACTGACAAGAAATCACGTACGAAAAGTGAAAACAATTCAAATATGTTATATATTTACGAAAAAAATGTATAAATAAAAAAGATACAATCTTAATTCATGTTAAATAAATAAAAATAAAAAAAATTAATTAAATTTGTGATTGCACTTATATTATACAATAATGTTTTTTTTGTTATTACATATATACGAATTTTGTTTGAACAAATAAACTTTCATGCGAAAGACTTTGGCATGGTATTCTCACGATTTACAGAGCGAAAGTTCAATGTGCCAAAGGACGGTCGATTGATCACAGTGAATATATAGGTAGTAGATTCTCGGCCTCCATTTAATGTGAATGCCGGCAAACGAATACACAAAAATATATAAGAGATCAATCGCATTTTTGTGTTGACCTAGCAACGTCTCTTTTGCTTCTTTATAAACGGAAATAATTTCTCGTCACCTTTTATACAAAAGTGAATAGAGTTAAAGTTACATTTTTCTTTTATAATATTGCTTACTTTAAATTTAAATATAACATTGTATTAATTATTATAACTTTAACTACACTATCATTATAATTGTATTATCTTTTTTGCAAAAAGCTGGGATAAATGTCCTAACTTTTGGATCGTTTTTGATTCTGATTACCTTTGATTTCTCACGGAACAAAATATATTTCAAAAAATATATAAAAATATATACGAAAATATATTTAAGTTTTTAATAAATAATTTCAAAATATAGTTTTCGTGAGGGTATATTTCAATTGGTTAATCAAAATGTAAATAATACATCTTTGAAAATGTCAATAATTATTTGACTTTAAATACCGTTGGTCATTAACGAAAGCGAAGATCTTTTATGATCTGCGGTCGACGACTGCTGTTCCTTTAATTGTGTAGCGCAAAATAATCATATATATATAGATATACACAGCGCAGCAGGCCTACATGGGTATCCAAAATTGTCCCACCAAAAAGTTTCCGGCAGCGGGGACAAAAAGACGAAGACTGGAGGGATGCTGCGGGAGATGCCGGTGACATCGCCCTTGCCCTTGAGTTTACGCCCTAATATTGATCTGGGGTTCTTCCTGCTCCCACCCTAATGTGCTAAGTTTCAATGAAACAACTTCCCCTCCATGCCGGTACGTCCATATGCTCGATGTTTTCGCCAGTATAAACGTAGCTGTCAAACCGTCCGTGTCTTGTGTGTGTTATGCAGTATGTTTGTTTATCGCGCGACCAAATCCCGAAGGCACCAGAGTGGCAAGCTTCTTTGTTAGAGCAAATGCGACGTGTCTAGTGACGGATACTCTTTTTTCACTCTCTCTTTCTTTCTCGTTTCCTCTCTTTCTATATACACCACAAATATATATATAGTGGTCTCTTTTTTCTCTGTGTCTTTTTTAAATTTGCGAGTTTTCTATTTGGATATGGTCGTCTGCGATGTATGTGACGAAAAAGGTGATTTGAATTGAAAAAAAAAAACAAACATGTCTTATTGCGGTAATTAATTGTTTAGTTATATGTCGGTTAAATGCATGCATACTTTAGAATTAAATAAATGTATACTTGATTGCATATAAGTAATTAAATGCTAAATGCATAGGAATTTGTACAAATTACTCGTATGAAAGCCGTTTATAGTAGTTTAATTCGTTGGTTTAACTTTAATTTATTAGACTAATAGTTTATATACACAGAGTTAATTTTACCTACAAACATAAATTCTTTAAAGTCAAGAAAAAAACACAAAGAAAAGTAAAGTGATTGACACAAATAGCATAATAATCTTTCGACACGAATAATCCTAAATGGAAGTTAATAAAACATAAATAGATCATTTTAAACGTTTGTTTTTTCCAGTTTATTTTATAGAGATTTAGTTTTTAAAAGGAATATGATAATTTTTGTTTAAAACGTTATCTAAACGGAGAAAAATAAAAAAAAGCATTAAGTTTACGATTTGTCTTCGTTTTAGTTATGTTTTTTTCGTTTGCATTCCTTTAAAATCGACAAAAGAAGTTTTTCTTTTGCTTTTAAAGAAATCATAAACTTTAATAACACACATATGTAATAAGAAGAAACAGATTAAAGCAGCAGACGAAACGTCTTTTTTTAAACTAGATTATGAGGGTCCATTTCAAAGTAAATATGATGATTGTCGTACGCGTAATTACATTGCTGCTGTTTCAAAGACTAAATAAGTCTTCTTCTTTTTCTTTTCTTTCTCAAATTGTCTCGGTGATGTCAAATGAGCTGAATTGTGTAATTCGTCAAGCAACATTTCACTCATTACATATATATGTATATATATATATATATGACGAGTAATTGATGATTTGGAAATTGTTCTATTTATAATTATTATATGATGTTTAATCTGTATTTTTACAATGTTTTTATATTTTTATATTACAAAAAGATAACAAAAAAACTGCTTGAATGGACGTAATTGTTACTTAGAATGGCAGGCGCCGGCTTATCGAACTTTGCCACAAAGAGTCGCTGATATCAAGACAAATACTAAGTGCATTATCCTGCAGACATGTTTCTAAAATTATCACTCATCATTGGTACAATCATCCGTCTTGGCTGTTGGCTCATTCTAACAAATATGTTATTTCAAATTAACGTTTTCAAATTAATTCTTTCTTAAGTCAAAATAAATTGCATAACTAAACTGATTATATTTCCATTTTGTATATACAATATATGCGTCTAGAATAACGGAAGTAACTGTATGTCAAAAGTAAATGATATACAAATGTATATATTAGTGGTTCGTTAAATCAGTGAAATAGTTTAGTCGGTAGCAAATTAATTGTATACGTCAAAAAAGTGAACACAGAATACACTTTCTAATTACGACTTGCAATCATAGTCGTAAATTACTTGAAGCATCAGACCGTAAATTTGCTTTCCTGCTGTCCACACAAATGCATTAAGTCGTATGCATAACAAGTGATTTGTAGCTTTTCATGCATTTTGCATGCATTTAGATCATCTTAGAGTAGGACACTCATCGTTTATCAATATTTGTCTTTTACTTCCAACGGGCGCAAAGTAAGTCTTTTCTTCTAACATCGAAATTGTTTTCATTTCATAATATATTTATTTATTCAGATTTGAAGCACAAAATTTTTGTTTCTGTTTCAAATACTTATTCCAAGAATGATCACTTCAAATGTGGCAACAAATATTTCAGTGGGACATCTGGTTTCACAGTTAAGACCTTACACGGAAATTTGATCGGTATCGAATTCGGCTCTTCATAAGAGAACTTGGGTCTGACTAAAGTAACCCGATCAATTGAACGATACAGTAAAAAAAGGAAGTTTGATAAAAGATAAAATAAAAAATTCACTTCGTCTGTTACATTTGTATATTTTGTCCTCTTAAATTTGAGCTATTTTTTCAAAGTAATACTTCCCAGAATGGTATTAGATAGATTGTGATATCATATAGTTATCATAAGTAAATAGTCTACGTTAAATACTTCATTGCAAACAAGTTTTATTTTTAGCAATTCTTTAGGCATTTTTGTATCGTGCTCTAATCACGAGTTCTAACCACACAAATATATACGGTTGACTCTATAATTAACATCGAAATAAGCTCTTAGCGAAATAATACTTGAACAAATTGATATTCAATGTAAGGAAATTTGAAGCAGTGCCCTCAACGTGAGTGGCATTCACTGTACAGAGATTATTGACACTTACGACAACCAGCATATCATGGACATATACACATATACGTGTTCATGCATGGAATATATTTTTTTCCCTTGTTGTTACTGTTGATTTCAGTGAAAAAAATAACTGATAGACAAATTATTGTTATTTCACAAAAAAGTATCAACGACGAATTTAAATTCATTTTGCTATTGACTTTAAACCACATTGTTATATTGTCTGCATGAAAAATTAACAATCTTATGCTCGTTGATGATAATATTTATTGAATCATCCTTCTTTTATATGTACATTTACTCACGTAGAACAAATAATCAAAGGGTATACATTATCTTTCGATACATAAAGTATTAACAGTGTTTGCTATTTTTTATTACATCTGATAAAGTATCTAAATTCGAAGAATAATACAAAGTTATGATTCCTACATTTTTTACTATTATCTTAGAAAAAGATTATTATTCGAAAAAATGTTAATTATTAGAAAAAGTAACCTTTACATTGAAGAAAATCATCTACTTTATTTGATCCCGTTAAAATAAAAGAAAATTTGCAGTACATTTAAAATGTTTATGATTAGCTGTCATTGTCCTTTTTTTTATAAATAACTATTCAGATAAATTCATATATTTTATTACATAAAAGCAGTCGGTATACGCTGAAAGGAAAACGGTAAAAATAAACCTGTTGAGCGCACAAAGCTGGACATTACGTCGACATTGAATACGATGGTCCATTTATATTCGTCTAGCGGAGTTTGGAATATGTCAAAAAATAATGATATACAAAATACCCATACGTATGTGCGCATGCACGGACAATAGTCACAAAGTCGTTCTATATGCATCGTTGCTTCTAATTATGTAAGGAGTTTTCAACTCCCAAGCCCCTTTAATTGTTTTGTTCAAGTATACAATAATACAGTCATTGCCAATTCTATTTATACGTCGATGATAATATCGAAAATGTTATTGTCTTTTTGTTTAAGTGTGGTCGATTTAAAATATTGCAATTACTCAATGTCTTTTCGTGTCTAGAAAAAAAGGGACAATATTATACAAAATACTGCTTGTTTTTCGTTCTTTCTTTTCTTTCTAAACTAACATTTTTTTGTTTGTTTCAAATTCACGAACGAAACTCTTTTTCTAGTTAGTTGAACGATTATATGCCATTCACTTACATTCCACGCTCAGTCCAAACATTTTTTTCCTGCTTCTTTTCTTTTTGTGTGTGTAAAATGTATAAGAAACACTGTTTGTCGTACAAACACGGACATTGAATGGCGACTGCAGACGGAAGACGCTCTTCCGTCTGAAAGTTTACTTCAATACACATTTCGCGACGTTTGTTTTGTTGTGTGTCAGAAATCGTTATGTACATACATGATTTCTTTACAAATATTTTTTTCTGCGTATTCTGATATTGTTGTATTCATTTGCTATATTTTTATATCCACACAACAAAAACAAGTGTCATTTTGAGACATTTTTGATAATTGAGACACCAAAAATGTCTCATTTATTCAATTTTAAATCGTTTTTCGCGTCTCAATCATTAAAAATGTCTTAAAATGAGTCACTTGTTTTTGTAGTGTATAGTTTGGACACTCAACCACTTTTTTCAGTTTTTTATCCACTTGATAAATTTTACCGAATTATCTTATCGTGAAAACTTGAGTCGGAATATTTACGATAGGTCCAATACAGTATAATCAAAAGAATCATAATTTCTAAAACTGATCCACTTACCTATTAAATTATCGTGAGACTTTTTTGTCACATTTCAATTCGTTATTACTTCTTTTAAATCCTCTATGTGGCTATCTAATCTTCATTTTTAAAATAATGTTTATAATTAATAGTTAATAGACATAAAAATAAGAAACATAAAATTAACTATATATCCATGATTATTTGTTCTTTAATAGATATATGAATATTTAAAATGTAATTTTGTTTTCTAAATTATACCTGATTTTGTATACTCATAAACCTTGTTTTCTGTACACGTATTTTCACTTTTTCTTTCTGTTTTTTTTATAATTCGAAATCTTGTGTATATCATTACGAAGTGATATAATCTTACATGTATTCATTAGAGAAATTATAAAAACGCAACTATAAATTTCCTATCGATATTTCTCGGATATCTACTACAGCTTTATTTGATTACAGAAAAAAGACGCGTTTGCTACAAAGTGCAAATAACAAAACAATCAATGAATCCATTTTCATTGCACAAGAAGTACAAAAGTAGTATCATTAAGTAGATTTCATAAACAGTTTTCAAAATCTATTTTCGCAGAGTTAAGTTTTTTCCCAATCATCTCCTTGTTTATAATTTTAAAATTACAATGAAAATTATGCCTTTTTTTGCATAAAAGTTAATTCAAAATTGCATTATGTAATATAATCAAAATTATTACGCAAATAAATAATACAAGGTTTATGCAGATAAAGTCTAAAGTGACTATACATTTTTGATAGCATACAATTTTGGAAGAATATATTAAACATTTGACCTCAGTGGGGCACAATTTGTCATTTCATATAGAAATCACATGCACATAAAACATTCTATGTGTATATGTCTTTTTTAAGTATATACAAGCTCATGTAAGTGTATAAGAATATAGAAAGGGCGTGTAGAGAAGTCTTTTTCTTGCATGTATGTCAGCAATTGAAATACACATGTGTGCACAAGAAAGCCAACAACACAATGCACATTTATGATATTGAAAGTGCGCGCATTTTAGACATTGTGCTTTGGTGAGTCAAACTTGTCTCATAGAGCTCGGCTTTGAGCGAATCACGACATTCATCTTATACGCCGCTTGAGCATATGTAATGCATGAATTACAAATTACATATGCATACCTTTAGCAGAAATCTTGAATCTTACGCGCGATATGTTCACCCATTAAATGGTCGCTTATGCATAGAGAAAGTTCAAAATCGAGTTTCAATGCAGAACGATATTTAATTTGACGTTTTTTTTGTAATATGTATTTAAATGTTTCATTTTAATCAGACATATTTGGAAGACATAAATTCATAGTTATCGTTGGAATTTTAAGCGATAACGTAATTATTTTCTAACCTGTTTGATTGATTACTGGTACACATATTTAAACTATTATGATTTCGATTTGTATATAAAGTTTTTGATATTATATATATATATATATATATATTATGAAACTTTCATTGCTTGACAAGATTTAGGTTGAATGATAAAATGAGATAGTATTTTGTATGTCTTGTTTTCAAATTATGTTTATCAATATGTTTTTTTTGTGTTGTACATATAATATTTTTCTGGATTTATTCGTTGTACTTTTTAAACTTTCTATTAATTTTGAAATGTCTATTAATTTGAACAAATATATGTTCCTAAAATATCGATGTTGATGCCACTTTCTATTGAACAATATTTAAATGGAATGTCGCATTTTTTGACGTTTCAGAAGAAGTTGTTTTACTGAAATTTATACCAGTTGTAATTATTAATTAAATATGAAGCAAACAAATTGCAAAAATATAGTCTTTTTTATGTTATATTAAGATTAATTTTATGTACGCATAAAGAAATCATGTTTAGACAATTTTTTTTTACTATATCGATTTAATATTCAAAATTATTGTTAATAAATAATATAAAATATAATGAATTTAAAATGCAATTAAGGTTTGCACATCGAATGTTTTTCTTCACTCTTTCACAGAATTAGATCTGTCCGTGATAATCTTTCAAGTTGTCCATCACTGAATATGTGGTAAAAATACATACATGTATATATGTATATACTATACTTATTTTATTTTATATTCAAATGGAAAAGGTTTAAAATAGGTGTAATAAAAAATATTCGATGCACAAAGTTTTGTAAATAAAAAAGTGAAATTTAAAAAATGATTTGAAAGTAAATAAAAAAAACTATGATATTTATAATTGAAGTATTATTGTTAAGTTAAGTAATTCATTAAAATTTAATTAATTGATTTAATTTTATGCCAATAAGAAAACAGACATATTTTTATAGGAAATCTCTATAAGATTAACTAAGTAAATTATTTATTTAACAATTAAAGTAAATGAATGAATTGAATAATTCAATTGCTCACTGAGTTATTTGTTTGAACTAGCTAGTCCTAATAAATAAATTAATACATTGAAAAAAGTACTGAATGCGCACAGTTTTGTGAGATATAGTTCTGATTAAATTGAAAATATTAGTTTGAATTTTGTCCTACTTCATTTGTATACCATCATATACATTAAGAAAATGAAAACAGCAAATTTTCCTATCAATTCTGATAAAGCGGACCCAAAAGTATAACATAGACCTTTAATCTATAATTTATTGCAAAAATGTTCATAATTATATTAAATTTCAAAATAAATATTGCAAATTTTCCTATACATTTTTCCATAAATCAATGTAAAATTGTCTTTACATGTTATTCTGGGTCCATTTTTCCATTATTTATAGGAAAAGTTAATACTATATACTTTTCTGGTTGTATGAAATTGAAAAATACTAACTCTTAGTTAATTTTTCCTTAAAGTTTTAGAACATTGCTTTCTAACAAATTTCAATTGAAGTGCACACATATATTACTACACTACTATAACAAATTGTCAAAAAATTAAAAACTGATTATTTCCTGTTTCGTACATACAATACAAAAGCAAACTATTCAAATCACTATGTCATTTGAATCCGCTTAGAATTTCTCGTACATACACGTACTTGCATCATCTCTATGCCCCTGACATTGACCCGTTCTTAATTATACATTCATCACGACTCTTCCTAAACTATGACTTCTAAACCATTAAATCAAACATGATCCTCATCTTTGAATCTCAACATTAATTAACCCGACTCTAATCAGACATTCTGAAGATCCAAAGATTTATGGTTATTATATTTTTGTCTTCCTTTGTTTTTCCTCTAATTTTCAATCAATCTAAATTTGCACGTTGCATTGCAATCTAATTAGCTCAGCAACTAGACAAGCCTGAACACGATTTGTCCATCAAGATTCCGGGATGGTTGATGACCGTTCGGCTTGGTGATGGTTGTGTGCGTTGTGCACGGGGCGTGCAACAAAGCATGATGTACTTCTCGACATTCATCGTCTACTGAAGAAAGGATACTTCTTTCATTACACGACGCACACACGTGTGTATGTCACGCCATGCATTCATTGTCCACCAATACTTCCGCAACTGACCCGAGTTCTCACATTCTGTGTGCCGACACACATATACATATACATACAAAAAACGTATATACATATATATTTCGTACAGATGTATGCACAATGCCGAGACATTCGCACAGATTTAAATGCGTATATACAAGTCACAACGCACACACATAATCGGCCAAGCCGCACATACGTAATCCCGACCGAACTCTGATGTGTTTCAGTTTGCATTCAGACTGCGCGCTGTAGACTTCAATCTTGTTGCCATTTTTGTCACAAGATATAGTTATTAACATTCCATTCGAAATACCGCGCGAGCGCGATAATGTTAGCCTTAATCATCGGCTTCGTTTACTTTTATATGCAACTATTTCGCTTGGAGATACAGATGATGGTATCCGCGGAGGATTGCAAGTTGACGAAATTTGTAGTCTGACCAATGCACGTGCGAATAACAAAATACTATGATAACAAGTTTTTCAAGTGATAACATACTTTTGATAACTTACTGAACTTTTCGAACTTTCTTCTTCGGGGATTTGTGCGATTTAAATGTAACTTCTGGGATTGGTTTTAGATGTCTTGGGACAATATTTGTTTGAATCAAATGGCACACAATAGAAGGGAGGGGTTGGTTTTTTCGGCTTCGCAGTAGAGTGAATGAAATGAAAGTTCTATCTCGGGATTTGCGATGACGAAGTGGGCAAAGAAGTCGCGAGATATACCGGCTGAAAGTGAAAGTGCGCCGGAATTGGCATTTGTTTCGCGAGCCCAAACATGACCCCTGCTCCATTATCCGAGTTTAATCGTCCATTATTTATGACTTATGGCCGTGAC
Source organism: Gryon sp. ZL-2020 (assembly GCA_022817425.1). Classification (NCBI taxonomy): domain Eukaryota; kingdom Metazoa; phylum Arthropoda; class Insecta; order Hymenoptera; family Scelionidae; genus Gryon; species Gryon sp. ZL-2020. The sequence continues at coordinate 37,001 of JABFPJ010000310.1, read as the reverse complement.
TTTTTTGAACGCTTAGTTCGCGTCATAATGTGATGCACCACAATGACTCGTTCGGTGAAACTTTTTCACCACTGAAAGAGTCAAATGGATCGTATGATTCTTGTGTTTGCTGAACAGATCGAATTTACGATTATTTTATATGTATATATACAAATGCATATATATTGAGGGGATCGATGATTGTATGTTATGCTATTTGGTGGTCAAAATAAAAGATGTATTGAAATATGCAACGAACCCCGCGAGTCTCTTGGAATAGCATTCATCAAGAAAAAACAAAGAGCCTTATAGTTCGAGAAAAGAAAGCTCCCTTTGACGGACATCTGCGTTCTTTTTTCAGATGCACACGTCATGGAGACTATACTCAATTGTAATTATAAATAATCGCAGACTAATGAGTTTTCATTTTAAATAAGTCGTTAAAGTTGTACTTGTTTGTTGTTGTCTAATGAACATTAGAGGAAATAATTATAATTATTATTAAGATTGAACATTTTACTTTTTGCAAAGTAGATATTTGTTATAATGAATGATTAATGGTGAATGAAGATTTAGCATTTTTAGATAAATTTGTTAATATTCTTTGTTTATTTTGTAAAGATTACATTTTTGTAATTTGAGAATTGTCAAATTTGTTAGAATTTTCCCTTTAAATATGATTTAAGACAAACATTTTTGAATTCGCATATATGATTTTTCTAGAGATTTCTTCAAAAATGAATTTTAATGACTCTGTTGATCACAACGAAGTTCAAAGACTTAATGTGCTCGAGCACGGAATTTCATTATGCATTTTTACATTCAAATCAGAGCGTTGAGGGTAGACACAAAATCAGCATTTCAAAGCGGAAGTAAAGATGACTAAATCAAGTTTAAAGATACATATTCAATTTAATTTTGTTACGTATAATTATATATGGAATATTTAATTTATGAAGAAGTAAAGAAACATATATATGTATGAAGAAACAATTTATCTTACATTTAAGAATTAGTTATTTTCGGAATCTAATATTGTTATGTTATGTTATATCTAATTTTGGATTTCAGACCTCAATATATGGAACAAAAGTATCAGTCAAAGATGGCGAAAATTGCGAAGAAGATGTTCGACGCAGGATTCTTCGGATCCACAGCAGGTCTTACTAGAACGAGGTCACCCACCAAATGTTGTAAAAACTACGAGATCGGTGCCAACCAGCAGAGAAACATCTCCAGCTGCAAAATCGTTGCAAGAAGAACGATCGTCACCAAAAAAATTATTACAAACAAGCTCTCTTCGTTTACCAGGTATTACATATGAAGTAATTATACTTTAAAGTAAATTAAATTAAAAAGAAGAATATAATTTAAAATCATCAATATATATTTTGCAGGCACAACAAAAGGCATAGTTGACATACAACACATTTTACGAAGTAAATTCAGCAAATTGAATGCCGGAATACGAAAACGAAAAGCACTGAGTGTTTCCGAAATGTTTTCTTCGAAGGAGAATCCGACAAATTTTTACGTGCCGAATCCATTGACATCGTCAATCAATGATAATTTAAAATCAGAAGCCAATTCTGAAACAGAGCCAGCATCCCTCCCACCATATCCATTTCGCGATAACTTAGAGACCCTCGTTGAAACCAGTACTCCAAATTCACCTCAGAGTAAAAATGGCTGTGATGATACTTTCACATACGCATCTCGAGATGTTATTGATGCTCCTACAAATAAGGTACTGTCTTGTAACAAAATTTACTTCTTGATTTCAGTTCTTTTAGTTTCATTACTTTTATTAGTTATTTTAGTCACATAATTTCGTTAAATTTATCAGTTATTTATTTTAATTTACTCATTTATGTAATTAAAGTTTGTTTATAAGTATTTTGAATACACAAAATGTACACAAATTAATGATTACTTTTTACAAAATTAGGGTTGTGAATCTTACAAAAAGGATGAATTCAAAAGATCATCATCCAGTGGATGTTCACATCATTCCACCAAACAACCTCAAAAGCAACGCAGTCATTCGGATAGTCACCCAGATAATATTATAGACCATTCTTATGAAAACATGCACTTTCAACGGGGTTTCCGGTAAGAACATTTCAAGTCATTCATACGAAATGTTATATATATATCATAGTTTAAAAAATATTAAATAATATTTGTTGCTTATTTTTTAGAACAAACGTCTCCGTTGGAAGTGAATCTGATGCGTTTTACTCAAGAAAGAATAAACCTTTTATACGAAGTCATTCGGAAACGCGTGAAATTCAGCCATACGAAAATATCCACTTCCGTCCGAAAGATTGTAAATCTCATAATGTTGATTCTTCCTTTGAAGAGATATACATCCCCCGCATTACATCGCGCAGAAAAACATTGGACTTTAAAGTTGGCGGTCAAGTTTCGGCATATACGAATGTTAATTCAGGATCTGCCAATACGTTGGATAGTTTGGAGAATGGTCCGACAAGTCTCAATGAACAAAGAAATTCCGTAAAGAAGAGTGCAAAAAAAGGTGCTAGTCGAAGTGTACACAACATTCCTGGCTCTTCTGGAATGAAAAGTAAAAATTGGCAGGTAAGCCACAGATATTCAGTCAAATGGAGATTACAATTCGTCGACGTTTAAATTTCAATATAAGAAGAAATAATGCAAAACTAATTTATTTATAGACAACTCAGGACAGAGACGAAGGTCTGAATACAGACTCGGAGTTAGAAGATATCGACGAAGGAAACGAAGCGGAAGAATTGCGATTTTGTACTTTGCCTCGACCGGGAAAACAAAGCGCTTCGTTTACTATATTAACTGCTCGATTCCAAAAGGGTCCTGGCTTGAAAGGATTAGGCTTCAGTATTGTCGGTGGTACGGACAGTCCTAGAGGCAATATGGGTATTTATGTCAAAACCGTGTTCCCTAATGGTCAGGCTGCAGATCTTGGAACAGTTAGAGAAGGTTTGTTTTATTTTCTTTAATATTTTATTTATTTATCATTATATATTATTATTATTATTATTATTATTATTACCATTAATTATGTATATATATTCATTATTCATTATAATGCTTTCATTTCATGACTTTTAGTTTTAAAAGTAACTTTACCGAACTTTCTGTTTGATTTTAGGGGATGAAATTTTATCTATTAATTCGAAAGCTTTGCATGGAATGACACATGCCGAAGCAATCGCAGAATTTAAAGCTGTCAAGACAGGTGATGTTATTTTGCATATTGGAAGAAGAGTTTCAAAGAAGAAACGTGATTATACGGTGCAACCAATCACTACAACAAATGATATGTCAATCAATAAGTAAATTGCAGATGCAATTCAAATGCAAAACTTAAGAAGAAAAGTGCAACAATATGGAATAGTGATAATAATTTTAAAGAAAATATATATTTTCAATAAACTTATAAATTATACTTTAGTATAGCTTAAACAAATTTTTTAAAGACTTTTGACAATTTTTATATTAAAATAAATTCTTTGCATGCCAAATAAATGTATATATATGAACATCACGGCAAAATATAATCAAATGTTTTTATAGATTATTTTACTATTTTATAATATGTGTTATAAATGACATATTTATTAAAAAATTTTGGATTGTTTAAATTTATTTTAATATTGAAAAAACGCATAAGTAAAAAAATGTGTTGCATTTCCCTTATACATATATGTAATGTAACGTCAGTTAATGTTTAAAATGAGAAAAATTAATCAAATTTTACGAAAGAAATGTGTCTCTTCAATATGCAGTTTTAAATTACATAATCAAGATATCACCCGAAATATTATAATATATAACATATCTAATATAATCATATTTGTAGTCTTATATATGTTGATACACTGAAAAAAGTTAGCCTTTGAACTGCATTTTTTCGAATAAATTATTTCAATTTTAAAAATGGCATAAAAAAATTAATAAATAAAAATATCTGAACAAATAAAAATACTAACAGTAAACATTTTTATGGGTGGGAGGAATGAAAAGAAGGGAATTTTAAGTGTTAAAATGTTTATAATTTGGGTAGGAAGTAGATCGACTTTTACTTTAAATTCTTGCTATCAAAATTATTTGCCAATTCCCCTTTTATATTTGATCATTAAATTATTAAATGGAATTTCAGACTGTTTCTAGTTAAGTCCGCAAGTTTTATAACTTCACATATTGCACGTTCTGAGACTTGCAACTATAATAATAATACATAAATTTTATATTTAAATATATATAAAATATATTTCCACAAATTTATCCTTAATTTATACTTATACTATAAAATTTGTTTTAATTAGAAGTTAATCTTTATTTACATCTAAAGTTAACACATAGTCATTTCATATATCACTCGATTTATTTATTTCTCATGCATATTATCTAAACAACATATAAATATAATCATTTCAAAAATATCTCATTTTACTTCGATATATATTATTCACTGTTTTTATTTGATTACATTTATATAAGTATTTTTATACTATTCATTGTATCAGTTATGATAAAGGAATTGATATTAATTTGCAAAGCATATTTCCATCTATATTTTATTGTTAAAATATATATTTCTGAGATAAAATGTATACTTAACAGATTCCAATATGAAAATATCAGACCCATAGATTTTTATGGTACTATTTATAACAAGTTAAATAAAAAGCCTAAATACTGTAATATAATTAAATTTCCAAAGATAAAATCCAAAAATATTTTTTGTAATGTACGATTAAATTGCGAGAAAAAATAGTTTTATATTTGTTAAAAAATAAACAAGACACGTATATCAATTTATTTTTATTATTAGTGTTATTAGACTCTAGTCCGTTTTTGTATAAAAAAAAGTCGCAACGATTCACAAGTGTGAATGATTTTATATTCTTGTAGATGATGTTTAACATCATGTATTTACTTTCAACATTACATAAATAAAGCTTTAGTGCCGAAATAATGTGTTTCATTTATTGAATTATTCTTCACTTACACAATATATGAAATATTAACTTTAAAGTTAAAAATAAGAAATAAATTATTATTTCTAAAGTTTTTTTTAGGTTCACCATAGAAAACGAAGGTGTAACATGAAAAAGAAACGATTATTTATATTAATCGAAAATAGTTTATAATCTATACAAATTTTCATCATGCTACAATTATTTAATATATACTTAATACTTAATACTCTTACTTTTAAAAGCACATTTCATTTAAATAAACGTGAAAGGTGTGCTTTTTGTCTTTCATAGTCATTCAATCATACTTCATTCGACGTTCAACAAAAGTTTGTTCGCCCAACACACTTTTACGCCCATCAAAGACCGAATCACGTAATGTACATATATCTGGTAGGCCTTTTAAATATGTACACTAGTTACTTTATCTTTAATAGCAAATGGATTAATCATTTGCTACTAAAGATATCAAATAGTACAAAGAATCAATATTACTTAATTCAAAAACTTAAATTCGTCAATCAAGGTTCAAATCGAATTGCATTTCATCAACACACATTCAAATTAATTATTTTTCATTATTATGTATTGATTTTCTTCATTTGAACCATGATCAAAGTTTCATTTTTGATCTTATCTGGTATTTCTAATCCACAACAGTGCGAGATTACAGCGGATTTTAATATTATTTTTCGATTTATCTCTTAAACTCGGACTGGTGTACGAATACTTTTCGTTAAAAAAATGTGATTAAAGAAGATACAAATAAATTAAAAAAAAACTTGATAACCATTTTTGAATAGAAAATTATCATAAACAAATTACCTTTTATCACTTGAGCAATCACATCAGTGGAATGAATATTCTTTTAAAATCTAACAAAGTTCTTGAAAAACAAAGTAATAAAGCTAATTTAATAATTACCTGTTGCTATGTATATTATCATTTATAAAATCGCAACATCTGTCTTTTATGCATACTTTCCTTTTTTTCATTATCATATATACTTCTCATTCATTGCAGTAGTCGGGGATTAAATCGTCCCATGTGTAAGATCAGTCCAGTTGGATTATGACGAACGAAATACAAGAACGGTCTATCTAATCTAAGTCTAGGTTTCTCGGACACTTCGACTTCTCTAGACCAGTTTTTAACTAGCCTTGGATTTTTTGCCAAATTGTCGGCAGAAATGTTAGGCATGTTTACATCATAAGTTGCAGTATCTTTTAAAGGTTCAACTTGTTCAAGTTCAAGATCAATGTCACGATTATTTCTTGATGGTGAACCCGGATAGATTTCTACATGATGACGACCGCTGGATATATTTTCATCACCACATGTACTGAATAAATTCATCTGAAATAATTCAAAGTGTTTAGTATTTTCTAATTAAAAAATCCAAATATTGACTACGTACAACGAAATAATTTTACCTGTAAAACATCTGCTAAATAAATATCATGTCCAAATCCATTAATGCCCTTCAAGTTAGCATGTCTGGTAAAGAGTTCTTCTAATCCCATTCGTTTTAAAGCTGCCGTTGCGTTAACGACAGAACGATGGCTGAATTTTGGAACCTGAAGTTCGAGTGCTGGACGTGGGATGATGACTTTAAGTAATTTGTCCCAGGCCTTGTCACGATAGGCACTTCTGATTAATCTCTGTTCCAATCGGTCCAAAGTATCGCCAGGCGCTGTAAATCCTTGCTGGCCTGGAATAACAAAGATGGTTGAAACTAGTTTATCAGTTCCTCCTAGAGCAACTGCTGTGGCATCCAATCCAGGTTCATAGCCAGCCAATACTCCAGATCTCCAAACTGTGGCTGGGACGGGAACCAGTCTTCGCTGTCTGACGGCTGGTGATACGGCGAAATACATTTCACCATCTCTACCCTCAGAGCTGGCACCAGTGCTGTTGCAATTAGTTTGAAAAACATTAGCCGATAAGGCGGCCAAAGGTGATCTCAACGGAACCGAGTTGGTTTTCACGAAGTCCTTGATTCGGCCGCCCGTTTGTTTTCGAACCAACAAGTTTGTGCGTCTTTTAACCTGATCGCTTATCGTTGAGAAGTTCACTTCTGCTACAAAACCTTCGTAAAATTTCTGCGCTTGTTCCTTATAGAATGGCATCAATTTGCCGACTTTTATTCTGTCTGCAAACAGTAATCTAACGAAGGCTGCGTTCGCGATTCCTTGATTACGAGCAAGACTAACGGCGTCGGTGATGTTCTGGAAGACCAGATGTGGATTGAAGGTAGCCACATCGTCGAGTTTGAGAATGTCATTCATCTGAGCGGACGTTGGACCTCTTGCACCAAGGAAGATCATTGCCAACATGCTCGTCATTCCGAATGGTGACAGAGCCAGTGAACGAGAATTGCTGAGTCCTTTATTGGCCGAAGACCAGAAACTAAAAGCCAACTCATTGCAGAGATTAGCGAAAAATTTAATATCTTCGTCTAAATTGCGTACACTATCATCGAGACCGGGACTGTTTTTTACAACGTCCAAGTTCACTGGTTTACTGCCAGTTCGATGTGGCGAATAATCATTTGTATCTCCGCTGGGGAATACGGTTGACGATGACATCGGTGATTCAGTCACTTCTTCCTTCATTTTATTTGCGTTTGGACTCGACGACTGCTGTGGAATTAAACTCCATTTCTCCGATTCTGGCTTCTTTTCTTGCGATGGGGCTGTAGATGTTGGTGCTTTTGTTGGCTTCGGTTGGTAGGTAATTTTTTGCATTGGAGTATTTATGAATTTATTTGTCGTAGGTTTATATGTCGTCGTTGTGACTGGTCGTTTGGTGGTAAATTTAGGCGGTTTCATTGAATTGATTTCAGTGAATTTATTGATTGGTTCCTTGGTTGTTTGCTCACCTAATTTTATGTATGATTCTTGCTTCGATGGGGTTGATGGAAGCGGAGTAGTAACCTTTGGACTATCTTTAGTCGTTGTCTTGACTGTAGATAACATTGATTCATTTCTTGAGAAGTTTGTTGTGTATCCTGGCATAACTTCAGTTACATTTTTCATTGGTTTCGGTCCTTCAGTTGATATTTTCGATTCATTCTTTAGTTTAACTTCTATATAGTTCACTGGTAGTTTATCTAGCGATTGTAAATCACTTAGAGGCTGTTGAATCTGTGCAATGTCTGATGGTAAATTTATATTATTTAAACCAGTATCATTTTTCGTTACATGCAAATTCATTTTACTCGTGGTACTTTCAATCTTTGATGTAGTGGTGTGTTTATAATCACCCACGGTTGTTGCCATTACGCTATTATCAGTAAAATTCTGATAAGTTGAACTATTTTTAGAGTCAGAAACAGAAGGCACTTCAGTTTTTAAAGTTTCAGTGGAATTGTTCATTGGCTGAGATATTAATGTCAACTTTTCATTATGTATATCTTCAATTTTTGTATTATTTTTCACTTTTTGCAGAAGAGGTTTTTCGGTTGTTGGCTCCTTTTTGATCGTTGTTGGCACAGTCACCTTATATTTCAACGTCGTACTTTCTTCAACTATCGGTAAATCAGTTAGTTGTATTCTCGGAGGTAAATTTGACGATGTACTTTCCGGACTAATATCAATACGATTTATCGGTATTTCTGGTTTTTTTGTTTTATTGAATAAAACGGCAACTGTCGAAATTGGTTCCGTCGTTGTGATATATTTAACATCCGACTTATCGGTCTTATCCGTTGTTGCAAATGTTGTAGTTACTATTTCATCTTTAAACGGATTAATCGTTGTCTGTGTTTCTTTTTCAAATAACGTAGTCTCGGTAACAACATTCTTCATTGGTGTTGTTTTTTCATTATTACTCATTTCAGTTTTCTTTTCTACATTGTTTGTCGAAAAACTTTGCATAGTACTACTATTAATTTTTGGTACATCAACTTTACTAGTCGTTTGATTTTGATAATCGTCAAATTTCGTGCTGGGTCTTTCAGAAACAGAAGCTTTGGTGGTTGTTTCCTGGGTCTGGTGGCTTGAATTTGGCATAAAACCAGCTATCAATCCGCTGGCAATATTCGGTGAAGCCTTGTGAAGATTCGGTGGTAAAGTCATATTATGTACCGTAGGTGATACTTCCGTTTGCAGGTTGGAATGTTCAATGACATGATTAACAGCTGACACTACATCAGCCAATTGAATTCGAATCAGCGGCGATTCGCTGGTATTATTATCTCGTTCAGTTGTGTTGGGAAAAATAGATGTAACAGTTGGAGTGCCGGTGACGTCGAGATGAATAATCGTCGCCTCCGTGCGCTTCTCCGTGCTTTTCTTTGTCGTAGTTAATTCGCTGACATTTGCAATAGGCTGTTTAGAAGCATCATTCGGAAGTATTGTTGTTATAGGGATCAACTTCTCTTCTGGTTCATACGTTGTGCTTTCAAGTAGTTCACCGTCAGTCAATTTATTGGAAGTTACGAGTTTTTCTGTCGGAAATACGGTCGTTTCAAAAGGCCTTTCTGTTGTTATATCAGTGGTTATTGTATACTGTTCTGTGACGGTTTGTTGTTCGAACGACGTTTCACTCGTTGAGTCCAAATCGGTGGTCGACGATGACTCTTCTTCCACATCTTTGATTGTTGTAGTGTCATACAACTCATTGCTCATGGAAATGTTATTAGACTTAAGTTCTGATAACGGGAAATTCGGCGTATCACCCAAAAGTGATGGTAAAGTTTCAGCCACTTGGGATATTACACTCGATAGCGAATTCGCTAAGTCACTCGATAGCGGTTCATGATTGTCGGACAATTTGTTCATCGAAGGCGGAGTAATGGTGGTCATTGGTTCATTCACTGCTGAAGTTTCTTTTTCCTCATTCATCGTCGTCATTTTATCGAACATGCTATCAGTTACGGTCGTGAAAATGATCTTCTCTGTGGTGGCACTTTCGACCTTTGTCGTTTTTTTCGGACTATCTTTAATTGTTGTAAGGTCTTGTAAACTGATGGTTTCTGTATTCATTTCTGGTGTGGATTCCGTAGTAAAGCCAGTAACTAATTCACTAACTTGAATCATTGGCTTCATATTGTCCTTAATCTTTGTAACCTGAGTTATCTTATTGGTAGATGCGGTTTCCGGTGCAACTGTATTAGTTGTTAACAGCATTGCTTCGGTTGTTGATTCAGCAAACTTTGTTGATGAAGGTGTAGTGTATGATGTTGTTATCTTCTCATTCATTGGGGATTTTGTTTTTACAGATACTGTTGTTTGAGTGTTCTCAGTTGGCACTCGTATTTCAGTATAACCTGGATACTTGATCGAAGTCGTGTGAGTTTCCGAAATAATACTGATATCATCGGACTTTTGATCGAGTGACTCAGTTACTGGCTTTGTCGTACTCATTATCGTGGATGGTGAAATCGTACTGAGTTTCTGGAAAATCGGCTTTTCATTCAACTTGTTCTTCTGCGTAGACGTAAAAATCTGATCTGCTGTAATTACTGACACGGGTATCATCGGTATTTCAGAATACATGGTGAGTGTTTGTCCCGAAGTCATGTTGTTTGTATTCTTGTAATCCATCATTGGTTTGGACGTTGTTGTTATTTTTGTTTTATTGTAGTTGGCAGAATGATTTTTCTGCATCGGAACAATTTCTGTTGTAATGAAATGATAATCTTGTCCTTTGAGTGGTGTATTCCAAGTTTGTAAAGGTACTTCATCAAGAGATAAGTCCTCGTCCTTTTCTGCGTCAGGTTTCATCATGTGGTGTGGTTTTATGTTCGACGGCCTTACACGATGCTCCAAGTAATCTGAGCCAACGAGAATTTGAGATGGAGACTCGTGTACGTGAGGTTCCATTTCGACGATAATTGCGGGTTGAGGCTTATACATTTCGTGCATACTTGCGGCTTGATGGTTCATTGGTTTTACGGATATAGTGCTTTTGTCTTCATCAAGTGAAGATTCGCCAGTTAACGAGTGACTTTTATCGCCAGAATCGCCAGATAATATAGATGGTAAAATGTTACTCCATTCATCGGTTGCATGTCCAGGAACTGTTGGCACAGGTACCATCATTGTAGTCGGTTTACTGAGTTCACCTTTCAAAACATTCTGCACATTTTGTACTACGTCCGATACCTAAAATGAAACAGGTTTTATTAAAATAACTATTTAGATACTTTGACAAATAATTTATAATTATAATATTTTGAATATACATTTTAAACTTTTACATTATTTTCCATTAGTTATATAAATAAATAGAATACTTTTTCTTAATATAACAACATTTTGATGTTACCTTTGTTTCTGAGCCTTCCACCATATTTTCAGTTTTCATCGGTACATGAATTTCCATCGGATAATGTCCGCCTCCCGCTGCTATTAAACTTTGAATTTCCTTCTCCGTCATTTGTTTCGTTACAACTTCACCATTGTTGTTGAACGTGTAAAATTGAAATCTATCGGGCCTTAACAAATCAGCAGGTGAAGCCAGAGGTTCATACGCAGGCATCGCTTTTCGACTATCGGCTAAGCTCGATGATTCATTTTTATCCTGCGTACGTACAACCTGGTCACTGTAATACCAAAATTTTTATAATTAATTTACAAATTTAATATTAACATTTTACACTTTATTCTAGCTATTAATATATTTAAAAAGATATTTAATATACTAACCTTGGAACATTTAATGTTGTATTATTGAGTTTCCCATGTTCTTCAACGGGCAAGGATGTTGATGATTTTACATTGACTAATAAAATTAATGCCACTAATGGCAACCATCGTTTTAATTTGGTCATAGTTAAGAAAGCTTTCCTGCAACAAACACAAACACTTTGCATATAAAAGAAATATTAACACACAAAATATATTAATTTACGTTGAATATTAATTTTTACCACTCATTTCAAGTTGGATGAAATTGAATTCAATTTACGGCTTAATAAAGATTTGACACAGAAACATTAATTACAATGATTTAATATTGTAAAAAATCCCTGTTACTGTTAAACTTGATCAACAAAAATGTTCAATTTTAGACACACAGAGATATCTCGTTATTGATTTAAATTTTGATAGTGTCTGGTAACCAACTCTATCAACAAGCAACCATTCTTGTTTGGCCGAAACGGTAACCCAGTTACACATTTACCATTTCATTTACGAAAAATCAACAGTACTGTAATATATAGTCTATGAAATAATGTCATTAATTAATGCAATATAACAAACAAAAATTTTATAATTGTATTATTTCAATATATTTTGAATCTATTATTATTGCTTCATTCGAAAGAAAAAATGTTTAATACATCAAAGGTAAGTCTTGAATATCGAAGGTAAATGAACTTGTTTCAGCTAAAGAATGTATTTCACTGATATAACAAATTCATGAAAGCATAAATGTATTCTATTATTATCAAGTCCATTTTTTTGCTCGTTCTTTTTCGTTACGACGAATAATTCATTCATGGTCTCATCACAAGGCTGTTCATGTTTGACATGATCTGAATTCCATAAGATGAATTTCGTGTCGACCTATTACACGTGCGACCGATATTCATTTTTTATATGTATATATGAATTGCTTATTTTTCACTTTTCTTGCTGAACATTTTAATTTTTACTTTACGTGTCTGATTTTTCTAATAAACAAAATGAAATTTCTTTTAATTTTTACAGTTTTTTATTATATTATAATTTTATTGTAGCTCCTCATAATAATTCTTAAAATGCTCATTATGAATCATTATTTTGTAAAATAAGTGAATAATTATATAATTTATCAAATTATTACAACACACACTAATTATTGACATATTTTCAAATTTGCAAAAGCCATAAATACAATATATAAAATGATACATTGAAATTTTATATTTCTGTATTTCATCACAGTTATGATGTAATGTGTGCGATCAGTTTCATTCTAACTGCAATTCTTATAATATAATAACTCCTAAACACTGAAGAATTCTTTTGTACAAGATTGAATATAAAAGAAAATCAAAATTTATTAACTATTTCAGGTAAATTTATTATATTTACGGCTATTTATGTAATACTTTAATTATTTTCAATATCATTTATTATGTTTATTTATTAGTAAAAAACTTAATTTATAAATTTTTATGATAACCCGTAGTAAACAATATAATATTGTACTTATTTTTTTTTTTATTTTATAGTTCTTCAATTATATAATGTAAGTAAATTCTAAAGAAACATTTTTTATAAAGTTTAACTTGTGTAATAAACTACATATACAAGTTTTATGATTACCCGAAACTAATTTTCATTTGGCAATGTTTTATGTAAAATAAATTGTCGTTTGCACAACATTATCCACTTAGATATATTTAGTATTAATAAAAACCAATAAGGTTCACATATATGTTGCCCTTTGAAGAATGCACTTTTAAAAGCATCATAAGTTTCGAAAACGAAAATACATCTTTTTTTCTCACACACAAAATTAAAATTCATTATTATTATTTGTATTATTATGATAATTCTTCTAATGAAAATGCATGCAATTCGCAGTAACTTATTAAAAAGATAATTAATTTTATTAACTAGTAAAGCCATAAGTTAATGTCAAAAAATACAAGTTAAAAACATGTTATTGCATTGTAATATTAGTAATAAATTAATTTTCCATTTAAAAATTGTTTGTCTTCTATATTTAATAATAGAGTTAAAATTGTTGAATGTGTGTTGCAACATTACGGTGTATAATTAAATGTAAAGGTGAATTCATTGTTGTTTCAAATTTACGCAAAACGCAACGCAAGCTACTTGCGTTACGTTGCGTTCAACGTTAATGATGCTTATGAGCAATGTTATTCATTTGCAACTAATTAGTATTTACATCTTAATTTCAATATCTTTGTTACCAATTTCTATTCGTTTTAATTCAATTTTTTAATTAAAAGAAAGGATCTCATTTTCCCATTTTTTGTTTTTATCTAAATTGCCAATAATGAGTAAAGTAATAAACTTTTTCGCTTGAATTGTCATTTTTAGGTAATTTGATCAAAGTACTGATAACTGTTCGGGACCAGTTGGTAGACACAAATTGTCGTCATATATGTATTCGTGGATATAAGTATATATGATTGTACACGTAGACCACGTATACATCTACGACGTATGACATAGGACTACTGACCCAGAGACAGCTCAGCGAGGCCTGGGCTGGTCACCAACCCTCCCTCCCTATTCTCTCGAAAGACCTCGTGCGATACCAACTGTTAACGTCGTACACCGCGCATGCATCTCTCTGCCACACCGATGAACGTGTCCCAAACTCGGACCGGTTTGCTTGCTCTCGCATTGCATACGGTTGCGTGGCACGGATAACAATCAATTCCTCATGTCAACTCTTTTTTTTTCTTTCCTTCTTTCTTTTTCATCACACTTTAAACGTTTTCGAAAGTTTCGATTCATGACATTAATATCAATTAAAGTGTATGAATGCGTTTTTAGGCGACTCTTCTACTGACTTTTAATGTAATACGAAATTACATTAAAAGCCAATAGAAGAGTACTGTAATTATCGTATCTAAGATTATATTAGAGAAAATGATGTAACAACACAATGAGTCTTGTAAGATTTATGTTGTTTAATGGTTAAGTTAACAGAACAGCTTTGCTAACTGTAAAATTCGTACTTTGAATGTAATACGCATAAATCTGTTTCTTTGAAGGCTGTTAACGATTTGACTCTTCTCGCGTGATCAATCGATCGTTTCTCTCGCAAACGGAATTCATCATTTTAACGCAAAATATTGTTTTGAGTTTTGCTTTGTAATTAACTTTCACAAATGATGCTTTAATTATTGCCGCTGTTATATCGGCAACCGATCGTAAGGCAAAACTTTAATTATCGTTGCGATTTTCAGTCAAATCACCTGTGTGCCTATGAACCACAACTTATTTCTGGTACCGTTACGTTACCTACGGCCATTTCTTAATCTGCAAATTCCGACGAAAAATATTCATTCATAATGATTGAATATTCTTGTTTTTCTCATTTTTTATTGCAATGCTGAACATTTTTTTTTTCGACAAAAACACATGTATTTCATTGTATCTTAAAAGCTACATACAAAATCAACATTTGAATAACTGAAACAAAAAGTAAAGTTTAAGTTGCGAATATTTCTCTGCATAAGATATTCCGGATTTTAATACAATTTTGTAAATATTTCAGTGCCGACGATTCTCATGCATTTAAACGACTGGCGAACAGAGCAGTAAGTTATATGAAAACTCGATTGACCAGCGCGCGATGTCGATGCAGCATGTGCATAAAGTCTTATGATACGTATATAAGTAGGGAAATGTCTGTTCGTGCGAGAATTTAAGTTATGCTAAATGCTATTATGTTTCTATCATCAAAATTATATCAACATAAATATATTAATTTAACCGTCAAATCATTATAATGGAATTTTCAAGACTTTTTCATTTTACTTTTCCGTATTTACAATCTCTTATATTATCAATCATATATATTAAACATATTATTTCAAACTAATTATATTAATAGTCTTAAAAGCATGAATAAATGAAGAATCTGTAACCAATTTTCGTTTTTCTCTATTCTTTCTTCTCCATATATACATTTTACAATATAAAAATTAACTTCGATTGTCAACTTCAAATAACCGGAAGTGAACATAAAAGCCGTACAATATTTTACTTGAATTACGTAGGTGGATTCTCATACCTATATGGCCTACGTCGAAATTCTTCCTGTAAAAACTTCCTACATAGAATTTCAAAGTACAAACATTTCATTGCTATAACGATCGTTGCAATAATGAATAGACGTTATTCTTTGTCTGAAGCAAAAAAGACAAAACGTTATGATGGTTATTGCTAAATGAATTTGAAATGTCGATTGAATAAAGTCGCGATTGCGAAATGGCGCGTAACGATTTGCGGCTTGTTATCGCACGATTGGCCATCGGCTGATGGCATTTTGATCTCTTTCGCGACTATTCTGTAAAATTCTTGGCTATTTGCAGAAGCGCGTTCTTACGGACAAGAACAGTTACGTTGATCTTGCCATGTTTGTTCTCGCTTCGTGACACACTTATGTATGCGTTTATCCTCACTTTACGGTACCTGTTTCAATAGGATTGAAAATTATCGGCACATAAATTTGTGCCCATTTAACTTGGCCTGATATTATTTACCAAATACACGCTCCCAGAGTACTTCAACTTACACATCATTTTAATCATCATAATTAATGTACATCGCTTCAAAGAATAAGTACACTGTTAAGCATTTTTTTACGAAATTTCAAGACAAGTTGCTGGAAGTTTCTTCTCAATTTACATATTAAAATTAATAATATCAATTATACATTTTCACATTCGCGAATATTAAGTTTCAAATATCAGTATGAAAGTTTTTATACTTTTTGTATATTGTTTTTAACATTCAAAATCCAAATATTTTTATATTTTTTATATGTTTTTCCTCTTTTAATATCGGAATAAAATGATTGTATATTTTCCATATAAAAATGTAATATATGAATTAATTTCTTAGAAATTATAAATTATGAACATACAAATATGCTCAATTTGTATTCAATATGAATACAAATCTTGCTTTAAATATGATTAAAACATAGTTGCATATTCATAATTTATAAATGATATTAAACTCAGAACACTGTTAATACTATAATAAATAATAAAAAAGTATATGAAATACTAATGCTATTATGTATTTCGTGTTAATACTGGATGATTAAGGTACTGACAATTTGCCGACACTTAGATTGGATGTAACAGTTTTTACTGTTTGTTACACACCTTAGTGTCACTTTCGTCGACACTCTTTCCCTGCGTAATAGACGTTGCCTCGTAAACGCCAATATCAGTTACAAGTTATTCCATACAATGTCACGCGTGGACATGTGTCATAAAGTGATATATATATGTATATATTCACAGGTTGAAAATGAGTGGATTTTCTATAATGCGAGATTTGATGATAATCGTTGCGAGTATACATTAGGTTCTTTGACTGGACCGTTCTCGATACCGTTATGCAATGTCATTTACAAAAATATGTTAAAGTCAGAAAAAGAGGACGCGATCAGATTTGAGCAAGTCACGCAATGACGAATTAAGAGAACCAATTAATGCTTTTTACCATGTTTTATCTATCTCTTCTGTTCTTTATTTCTTTCTGTTTTTGTGATGATGCAGATCTTGCTTTTCTTGTCTCTCAATCATTACACAAATAATTCATAAAAATAATCATTTTGAGGACACTGTTAAAAGTCTTTTTATTCCAAATGATTTCAAAAACATAAACAAAAAGTATAAAAATGTCTGATAAATGACTGGAATTATGTTGGAAGACACTTGTTTTTGTAATGTATTGGGTCAATTCATCGGACATTGAACGTTTAATAGCACATTATCAGAAAATCCGGCATCTTTACAGTTATCGAACGACTTTATGGTCATTTGAGATCCATCGATTGATTCTCGTGTATATGACTTTAAATGAAAGGTGCAAGAGTTCTGGAAATCGTTCAAACACATAAATCATTGTAACAGATCAATGTTCAACCTGTACATCCTTAATATACTTTCAACTCGAGGAACTTGTAAGAACTCTAACTGTTGCCAATATGTAAATTTTATATACATTTTTTTGTCTCCGTTTATTTGTATGTGATATACTGTTATGACACTTAAAATTTAAACGTAACGTGGGAATAATAAACAAAATTCCGATTTTAAGTGAAATATACAAAAAAATGACAAAAAAGAAGATGAACTTTATCGTTAGGAATCATTGTAAAAAATTCTTAGTCAAATATTACGATCAAATAATGGATAACTTGATTTAGTGTGTTTATTTTTGGTATTCTCAGAAAGACACAGAAAACTTATTAGAGCTCAACATCCTAACACAATTGTATTCTAAAATAATTTCATAGTTTTGACATGCTATTTTTAACTCTGAACTGACGAAAAGTATACGTCCATTTTTCCAGTGAATTCATGAACAAAAGACATTCTTTCAAATCAGTAATTCAAAAAAACGAACAAAATTGCAAACAAGCCCAAACCAACGGTTGTTACTATATAATCTTTACTGTAAACCACTCGTAGTGACATTAACGTCCCTCTATTTAGTCAACTGGTTACACAAACAAGATAAAAAAAATGTTGCATTGTCATTAAAATCATCCAACTTGACTTCCTTGCCTAAAGACTGTCTTTTATCAAATAATTAAGACTGAGTCTAAATTCAAAGTCACAATCGATTAAAGGACACAAATTTACAGGAGGAGAAGGAGGAGAAGAAAACAAAGTACAACTTGTAGGATGAGGTTCAATAAAAAAAAACAGTAAAAGAAAAATAAGAGAAGAAAGAAGGGGAAATAAAAAAGGCAGGATGAAAAAGATGAGATAGGAAATGGTCGGTCGTTCTCCCGGTAAGATCAAAGGTATACTGTTTGTGCACTAATTGCACTGCGAGTTAGCTGACGACCTTGAATGGCAATTTTGTTACTAAAATAGCAACTTACTCGGATGCGTTTAAGTTGTTTCGATCGAGTGGTCGCAGGGTGAGTTCATCGGACCAGCGTGTCCGGCGACCTCGCACTAGTTTGGCAGCCAACGTGTTGTGTTTCAGGGTGGGGAAAATCGTCGGCAGCAGAAGCAACGAGCGAGCGAACGAACGAACGAACGAACGAAAGAAAACGAAAAAAAAAAAAAAGAAACGGAGAACCAGGCACACGGCACAACTGGGGTGTTTGCGATGAATCAACTGGGCACCAATTGATTTGGTCGCGCGGCGGAGCCGGATTGCTCCTCTCTGTGGGATGGATTTCTGTCTATGTTCGCGCAACAGTCGAGTGGAAGAACTTCAGCTCATCAGGGCGACCAGGCTGTGTGTCCGATGAGAGAGATGGGAGCGTTGTACGATCCGGGCGATCTTGCGGTTGACCTTGCCACCGCTCCAAGGGTAGCGACCTTAGCTTGTTGAGAGGAGTTTGCGCTTATTCGCGGCAAAACTATCGTATCGTATCTCTTATTCTTCGTTCGTATTCTCGTCGCTCCTGGAGAGTCACTCTTTGCTCTTCTTCTTGCACCATGCCACGGTGTACTCGTGTCGGCACGAATACCGGATAAGCACTGCGAAGCAAATATCCTTGGCTTGCGCCTCGGATAGCTACCTGCTTGAGGGAAAAAGAGTCACGGGCCCCGAGAAGGTGCGACAGAGAACCAACCCGGGAGAAGGGAGTGAGCGTTCAACGGAGACGAGCACAACCCGACA
The DNA here is from genome assembly GCA_022817425.1 of Gryon sp. ZL-2020. NCBI lineage: Eukaryota > Metazoa > Arthropoda > Insecta > Hymenoptera > Scelionidae > Gryon > Gryon sp. ZL-2020. The sequence continues at coordinate 17,737 of JABFPJ010000310.1, read as the reverse complement.
GAGATGCCCGATAGGAAGGAGAGGGATTTGGAAGAGTCGCAGCCCAGTACACACAAGCACACATATACATACACGTACACACGCATACACACAAAGTGGGAAGGGAGCGTTGACGCGCTGATGCATTTGGTTCATGCCTCATTGCTTTGACCGATTGCTTTCGTACTCTTATCGTGCCAACCGATAAGCTTGCCCACAGCCACCCAACCGATCCACCAACGGATACCACACTCACATCCCCACCATCTTACACCACAAAAAATGAGTTTATTATACACAGCCAATAGTACACAGAGAGTTTAAAAATTACTAGACTTGTCAGTAATGTTGAAGCTAGGTGCAATGTAGAAAAGTATTTAACAAATGATTAAACTTTTCTGTGTGCAAAATAATGATTAACGCATTATCGTAAAATGCACTAACTTTTATTGTATATACACTATAAAAATAAGTTTCTTTATTTGTTTGTATTTATTACTTTTCTATTATTATGATATCACAGTTATTCAGCAACTTTTTATGTTAGTAATAGTAATGTTGTTCAGAAGAAACTAAGGAAATTACACTCCGTATCTTACATACGAATTAACTAAAGTTAATTTTCTCATCCTATATTTGTTAATCACTAAAATCATATACATAATTTCGAAATTGTTGACTTATTATGTTGCATTATCTGGAAAGTTTCGTTCAAAGATTTAGATATTGTATACAATTTGGGTTTGAAGTAAATAGATATTAGTAGATTACAAAAACTTGAAGATGTACAATTTTGCATGTAAATATTCAAAAGCCTAAAACATTTTGAGATAAAATATAGAAAAGTCTGGAAAAATATGATCACAGGTAAGAAAGTTAGAGTGAAACTAATAAACACAGTTATCTTTGCTATCAGTTGAAAAATTTCATATAGTTTAAAGACAAAGAATGTTTATTTTTAAGTTATCTTAAAAACCAAAATAGTATATAATGTATAATCTTAAAATGATGTGATTTTATTAATATTCAGATTAGACAAAAATAGATAATAACTATCTTCATTATTTTCAGCAAAACATTCAAAATTTCGTTGACTAAATTTTATTATATTTTAAGTTTAGTTAAGATTAAGTCTAATGAATAAGATTATTTCATAATAGAAATAAATTTCATTAGAATTTGTTCATCATTATTTCTTTCGCTTTATTTATTCTTCATGAGAAAAAAATGCAATAATCCTAATTTATTTATATAATAAAATACAATAGAACACTTGGAATTATTTCATTACTTTTTGCGTTATATTGAATAATAAAAGTTTTTTTCATCGAGCTTATTGTAACTGCTTTTGCTTATTCTACGTAAAAACTTGGGTTCCGCAACATTATATTTAATTTGTCAATATAAAAAAATGATACATGTCAGAAAGAAAAGATATAAAAAACAGATATTTTCATTACACATAAAGTATATGATTAATAATAAATTACTGTTGCTATTATGACATCAAAATTGTCAATACTTCAATTTTGAAAATAAAAAAATGAAGAACCGGACGAAAACAAAATGATTTCATCGAATGTAGGATTTTGCAACAACAGCAACAACGTATAGTGGATATGATTTTGAAATTCCATATATCATAATCATACATTAATATTGGCAATTAAATTCAGTAACTCGTCAACCGGTATCCGACACTTGTTGCTGATTGCATGAAAGCAGCAACTTCCACATGAGCCATGCATGTCCGTGTTTTCCGTCTACTCTTTTATCTCCATCACCATATATTTCTATCCTGCTCTATTATCTCAACTCACTCGTTCTCACTCGCTTCTTTTAAATTTTTCCTCTCTTCTTCTGCTCTCCCTCTCCCCGTGCATCCCCCGCCATCCCTTCTTTTCCTGATTATGTTACTGAAGTTCAGTTCGTCGATCTTCCTCCTTTATCCGTGAATGCAACAGATCATTCATCTTCTCTTCTCTTCTACCAAATAATATCATAATATCATTGATCTATAAGATCTATTAGGTTCTCTGACCTCACCTTTCCATCCTTTTCTTATATCTTATACTTTATTTCCAGTTGTAGAAACTAAGTATCGTCATTTTAATTAATTACACGATTACCGTTACTATTATTATGTTTCTTTTGACATTGAGCAAGACTTTAACATCTCTTGAATTTATCCAATTTACACATGATTCTACTGATTTTGAATCGTGATCGATTTCTATATGAAAATATGTTTATGCAATGACAAATTACTTTTCTTATACTGAAAATCTAGTGTCATCAAAATAAGTATGTTTTACGCAATTTAAAATAGAATATATAAACAATAATTTATCGTCATTTAAATGTCAGTCTTTGAACTAAGAGTACCTTCCAATGCAAGTTATTTTGAAGTGGTTTATCACAAAAATGTTAATCTGAATGACTATCATAATTAATATAAAAAATGAAATAACAACAAAAATTAAGTAAAATTAAATAATGATTGAGATTAAAAAAGACTTAAAAAAATTTAAAAAGTAAACACAACTATTAATAAAAATAGTATTGAAAAATAACAATATAAATAGTAAAAAAGAACAGTGAAGAACATAAAGATTATAAAAATAATTTTAAAAAAACTAATAAACAAAGAAATACAAATAACATAAAATCTGACAGAGAATAGCATAGAATAACAGTTTTTTCAAAGTAGTAAAATTGTTAATGCATTTGAATACTAAATAGAAACAATTAAAAGTTAATGTTTCATTTTATTTTACGCGTCAAAATTGAATAATGTGATTATTCTTAAAAAGTAAAATAAAAATCTATGGTCAAGAAACTTAAATCTTCGTTATAATTATACGTAGCGAAATATTAATGTGCACAAGACCATGAACTTGAGCTGCATACAATTTTACTGAAGGATAGTTTTAAAATCAAAAAGTCTTGTTAGCGAATTGCATAAGCCGTGAAATTAATATTTCGTAATAAGTACAGTTTCAAGTTTTTAATATTGAAAAGTAACTCGGAGGTACAATTTTATGCTATATTTGCACAAGTTATTCCGCAGATAATCTCATTGAAAATGGAATAAATTATAATAAAATTGACTTCATTATGTACGTTTTTTCGTTGAAAAATTCCTGATTTTTGCAGTTATTATTCGATAGCAGTTCCAAATCTATGGAATGCTCTCGATACAGTTCATTGTAAAAGTTAACGAAAAAGGACGACGTTTCGTTTAGTACGGATTAACGGGATTTGGCTGCATGAATCACTATGATAATACTAATAGCTTACGAAATAATCAATCTGCATTTGACATTTTTATGCCAAATTTATCAAAAAAGAACATTGCGCTAATAATAATAATAGAATTATACTTTTAATGAAATCAAATAGTAATTTTATTATTACTATTATCAACTTCATTATTACTAATATTATTTAAAAGAAAAATAAAATAAATAATGATATAAGTGATATATTTTGTCTTATTTTTGTTAGTACATTTTAATTCATAAATAATGATTTGTTTATGAATTATTTATCTTTAATATACATGTCAATTAATAAATTTGTATTGCTTCTGAAATTATATGTTGCATTAACATATTCATGTTAACAGTATCATATTAACATGAATATAAAAAAATTGTTGTAAACATTCCTTGAATAAACTATCGACATGTGCAGCAATTTAATTTAATTAATCTGCAAAATCTGCAGACATAGAATTATTATCATCATCATTCTTTTTACAATTTCAACTTATAATAAAACTATTATCTACTAATTTAGCATTTAATTATTTTTATAATATAATGAGTCGAATTTTTCAATTGATTATTCATGATAAGTATCAATTAAGTAAATATTTATTTAAAACAACTTAGTTTTGATCGTAGTTCGTTTTTATCAAAACTGGTCAATCGCAATTGAATTAAATTATTTAGGTTTCACTAAATTCATTAAGATTAGTTCCATACTAAACAACATAATTAACTGCCGATTTACAAAATATTAACGAAAAATAATTTCAATCTACAACGAATTATTATTGATTTTAGTAACCATTTAATTTCAATTGATAACGATGGAATTCAGAATGAAGAAAGTGTTGAATTAAATTTCTTATTATCAATTAACGTTGAAACAACGATAAATCAACAAATAAAGCATGAATAATAATCAATAAAACGCATTAAATAAAGCGTTTAATTAATTGCAAGAGAGAAGCATTTTTGTTTTTTAAAAGTTGGATGAAATTTTAGAATTCAGGAGAATAGCGGAACTGGGATTTGCTGTGAATGTCAATGGCATTTGCTATTTATAAAAGAAGGAAATGTTGTATAAATAGTCGGGTATGAATATTGGCACATTCGTTTTCCTTATGTCTCTCTATTTTTCGTTTATATCACGAGAAATTCTCAGGTGCACGAGAGAGAATCAGGGAGAATCTTTTCTGAGCGCCAAGCGCCACGCTCGGTTGAGCCAGCATGACATTCCGGATTATACGCCTTCTTCCTATCGAAGCACTGCCCCATAACTCGAGTAGTGCCGTAACAATTAACTTTTTTCTTATTCGCATTTGAAGCACGTCGCGGCTTTACTGCCGCGCGATATATACGTTTTCGAGCGTCGTCACAAGCACCTCATTTTTTTGCGCGCTGCTTGTGACAGTACTGGAAACAACGTTTCTTTAAAACAATTTTTCTCATCGTAATAAATATATAATTATAGTGAAACACGCTCAATTAAATAATACAAATAATAATTAATTTCTTTTACAAATAAGAAATACAAATTTCAGTTATATTCTTGCTTGTTTTAATGTAGTTTTATAATTGAAGTTTAGTTTAATCATTTAACACATATAAACTTTCCCGTTTGTATTTTATATATATTAAATGCACATTTCATTGTGTACTTTCAGTATCGTAAAAATAAAAATCGGCTTCTCTTTCATAATCATTTTACAACGCTAAAAAATTTAACGAGTTTCTATCATAATTTTGTTCGCATAAAGTACTATCATCTTCGACTTATTGGTCACAAAATTAAGTGCAAATTTTATATATTTTTATATAATCTCATTAGCTAATATATATTTTTTTCCCATTTCGCATTATTTTTAGTTATATATAATTATGTATTGCACGATTATAATAATGGATATCAAAAATTGTGCAATGATTTGCAAAATTCCTAATCGTGACTAAAGCTCTTTGCTTTGTATTAATCGAGTTTACAGAATCGCCGATTGATTGTCCGATTGACCTGACCTAGGACAACCGCCTTCTAAGCAATTCTCATTCAAATATGGAATGTACCTGTTGTCCTACTTAAAGTATCCAGTTTTTCTCCTTGTTTTGTTATTAAACTTTGCAAAGCAATTTATCTCAACTCGATAATAGATATTTATTAAATAAAAAATTAGATGATTTAAAATTCATCTGGTTGAATTAGAATTCTTCTGTAAAGAAAGTCTTTTATGAATAATATATTCATGATAATATCATACATATGCTTTTTACACACATAATTTATTGACTATATTACTTAATTTTATTAATAAATGTTATAAAATAATATTTATATTTAATAGCATTTAATATACAATAGCAAATTCGTAATGATTAATGCACAGTTTAAAATTTTTGAACAAAAAATTCATTAAGTTAAGAAATTTATGTCGCGAAGTAGACAGTGCATTTCTTGGACATGCAAGAGCTGATTAGACGCCAATGAACTTCACATGTTAAATGTGTAGTATATTAAGTAATTAAAAAATTTAACGAAGTTAACCAAACATTTAATTAACAATTTAGTTAACCGAAAATATCCAAAAATCAAAAGTATTTGATCATATGGAATCTTCATTCTAACAAAAGGATATAAATTTAGAACCCGAATACAATAATATATAATTGCAAATCGACAATATCTAAATTTGCTTTAGAATTAATAAAGTTGTATATTTTTTTATGCATAACTTAACCAAAATCAAGAGACATAGTAGTGGCTCTGGCCAAGAACATAAAAAAACTTGTATTTGTGCTTATCCTTTCTTGAATCATTAAAGTTATGCCGATAAATAAATTGCAGTTTCCTTTCATTTTCTAATAAAAACTATTTGACATTTGTTTCGAAATGTCAGTATTACTTAAAAAAATACATATAAAAATTTTAAACATTAAAATCATTAACACCGATATGCTCTACGTTTAATCAGATAATTATATGTCAAGACTTTGATTTGATGTTCTACAATATTTATATGTAATTTTAAACTTCAAATGGTACATAGCGCCTTTTCGCTTACCATTAATAATAAAATTAAAAAATACACCATTATGAAATTAATTTTGTTTAGAAAGGAACAAATTTTGATCATTTAAAATCATACAAGATCAGTTTGCATCGATCAAATGCATCGATTTATATCTAAAAATAGACAAATATAATAAGTTCGTTAAACTTGTGAGCATAAATTATAAGTAAAGTCAAACTGACAGTAATAAAATTGCAACAGAATAAAATAAAAAAAATCAGGGACAAAAAACAAAGTCGAAATATTATGTAAATATGGAATATTTGCATCTATGTACAAGTTTTGCAGAAGACATGGGGACCATTGGCGTATGATAATGAGCCATTATCAGCAATGAAAAAGAAGCTTTTAAAACGGGTTTTACTTGCCCGATTATCTGTGTGTCGCGTCGCTGAGATTCTGGGTTAATGACTTCTTTTACATCTTATGAAGATAAAAAATGTGAAAAAATTAAAGAAAAAGGCGATTTAAGAAAAATAATTGAATTGCATTTTAAGTGAATGGAAGGAAGGTCAGAAAGAAATGCGATCTTTGTGCACATTTGCATTCGATACATTAATTGACGACAGATTGGCGGCCAAAAACTGTCTAATTAGTATGCACCTTGTATATAACAAAAGTTGGCTCATTTTCAATTGCTCATTGAAAATCTACTTGTTATATACACGTGTGTAACAAAATTTACAAATTAAAATTGTCAGAGGAGACTTCAATTGTCTTTAGAATAACAAATTTAACAGTCTATGAAACTGTTAGTTTGAAATTCGCTAACATCAGAAATATTATACAGTTGCTCATGTTATTTTTCGCCAATTTGTTTGATATTAATCTTCAGGACATAAGCAAGTGCTTAAATATGATGATGGTAATTATTAAAAAAAATATTTTAAATATTCCAAATGTTTATGAATATTTATCCCAAAAAGTAATAATCTTGAAAAATTAAAAACAGGAAAATTGTATTATAAATCTTTGTAAAACTTATACCTTTTTTGAAATGTTCCTCGAGTATTACATTTTTAGTTGACCAATAACTGTAAACAAATTACACGTGGTGTTTTTTTAATGGTTTATTACAAAATAGAAAAGGGGTCCGAAAAGTCGAAAAAATTACAACTGCCAAACTTTTGCAAGTTTGAATAATCGAATGAATTTGTTTTAATTAATATTTAATAATATTTATATAAAATTTAATAATACTCCTGCACAAATCGCGTTTGTTTAAAAACATTTATATACAAGAAACATTTATAATTTCTTACAAACAAGAACAAAAAATATAAAATACGACTTCGTGCATGCGCCCATGGTATGTAAAATAAAAAATGTTATATATTTTATTTATACATGTTGAAGAACAAAAGAGCATTAAATCATTAGATATTTCAATATATAAGAATAGAAAAGATTAGAACGTAAACCTTTTTTCACAATACGTATATGGTTTTCATGTGACAACCATATCATGCGACCATGGTATAAAATGTTTTATGAAATTTCCATTAAGATTTTATATCTCTTTTTAGAATATGATGATAAGAAGTTCTTGTTCATTTATTATAAGTCCTAGATATATGTATAAGTTGCATTAATAAGATAAAACAAATTGTTTTTCAGAAGTTTAACAAGATAAAAATAGCAATGCATTTCACTTTCTCAACTACACAAAGAAAATTAAATAGCTTGTTTATGAATAAACAACAGAAATTTAAATCCTTTACATAAGTGACAAAATAAAAATATTAACGAGACAAATAATATCAAAGTGTATGTAACATATTAAAATTGCAATTTTTACTATCAAATTAAATTGCGAACATTAATTCATTATACAATAATTACTGTAATTGATTATTACACATACATCGGAGGTTAGTCTGAAACATTTTTCTATCATAATCAAAAAGGAGTAATAGTGTCTATAATATAAACATTTATTTGAATTATTTTCGTCTCTTTTTAACGTTTTTTGACATAACTTCTTGTTACTTTCTCTCTTTCCTATAGACGAATATATGCAACACACAAAGATCAAACAAAGGTCAAACTTCTAGCTTTCTAGTCTAGACGTTTTGACAAATTAGTTTATAAATTTGAATATGTTTCAATAAGTCATTTATTTCTCATTTGAGATATAAGTAACTAAAGATTTTCATTCGTAATGTTACATCACTTTCTTTGATAATCACTCATATTTTCACAATACACAGTGTAATTATACACATTTGATAACTTATGTATTTTGATTTAATAAAAAATCATCTATCATTCTATCTTTTAATTTCAAAATACAAAAAAACTATACAACGTTTCGTAAAATTTGCATTTTTAATTATAGCAACTCTTAACTCTAAATTTTGTTCATTTAATTTTTTTAATGTTTTTCATTATATTTTATTAAACATAGTTATATCATATACTGTCGTAATACATTAATTACAATGTACTGCGTCTAGTAAAATAAATAACTTTTTATTGTATTGTCGTCAATGCCCCTAAGTAACGATTACCACATACACATTGGCGTAAGTCGAATCATGTAACAATGTTTTTGAATTTATATTATTAGCGTACTCGAATTTCAGATTAACAGTAGTCGCAGTTTCGTATTAAAATGTGACTGCAGTTATAAAAAGTTCACTGACTCGACAAAATATCCCAACTGCATTCTTAAAATGATTCTAAACCTTAACAGTCTTGAAAAAATCATTGAATCATAAAAGTGTCGTGACGTTAAATTGGTCATTATTATTAACAATAATCAAATTATATAATATTTAAATCTTACTGTTATCAATATAAGTGCTAAATATTGAAAATCATGAAAGCAGAGAAAAACAAACCCCATGAGATATACTTTAATTGAAATTGAACTTAATTCGCGAATCAATTTTTGTTTTATCTATTTACATGCTCAGTTTGTTATCAAGTCGGTTAGTAGAAGCTGTCAACGAAGTGACTAATAAATTGAATAGTCAGTTTCTGAACGGATCCGAAGATGGTCAGAACAGACTGACAAACTTCAGCTTTTGCCAAAACGATTATAAATACGGAATGACGGTTTTGTGTCAGTGATAAATGTAATTTATTAAAATGGAACAAAATTCGGATAGTTTTACTATATCTGACGGTGAGAATTTGTATCAAATTAAGTGCAATTTTTATGTGTTTTCGTTGTATTGAAACTTTGAAATTATTGCTATGCAAATAATAGTTTATAATACATAATAACTTTTCTTCAAATTTTGTTCTGTTAATACGATTGTCTTAGTAACGATAAATTACTACAACGATGAACCGAAAAAATATTTAGTTATTAAAAGTTATTTAAATGACTTGTTATTAGGAAAGGGACATCCACAAAATACATTTCGCTTAAATATTGATCGACCTCTCTTTGAACACGAAAGTCTTCGAAAAAATTATCAATATGAAAAAACATCAACCACTGGTAATGTAAGACAAAAATGTCTTTTTATAATAACTTTTTCAATATAATTGTTTTGCTTCTTTTCATTTGGAAATACAAGTCAATCTTATTTACAATAAGCTAAATAAAGTATATCATATGATGATGCGGAATTGGAGATGATCATATAAACTGTTTTTAGTGTCGGATAGAGTTAAAAAGGTGATAAGTTCAAAAAAGAAATGCGACGGACGTATATTAATGAAAACAATCCCATCGATACAATGGCTTCGAAAGTATCAATGGAAACGAGATTTTTTGGCCGATTTAATCTGCGGCATCACCATGGCAATTGTCCAAATTCCGCTGGGTTTAGCGTGTGCCCTGCTCGGACACTTACCACCCATTCATGGTGTATATATGGCATTTTTTCCCGTGTTTATTTACTCATTTCTTGGGACTTCTCATCATGTTTCAATAGGTAATGTATGATTTTCATTGTCTTATTTAAAACTATAAAATGAAAAAAATAATTGAATGAAATAAGAAAAATGCCTAGACAAATATGTTTCTTGTAATTGAATTAATGCAATTACAATATAAAAAGTCCTGAAATTCATGCGTAAAAAGTAAAATTATATAAGCATGGGAACATACATTATTTGCTTTATAACATACATGAAACTTATAGAAAAATATATAATAACCATAATCATTTTATTTTATTCAACTATCAATTATTATACTTATTCATACTTATACTTGTATTGATTTTTTAATCAACTTTATATTTTTATTTCATATTGTATATTATATTTCATATGATATAAGCGTGAAATAATTTCGTCATTCACTTATTCAATCCCGCGTTAACAATTTCTATAACTTTTTTATTTATACAAAATATAGAACTCACAATTTATATTTAATGAAAGTGAATTAATTTCTGTTAAAATTATTGACATGAACAATTAATTTGTCTAGAAATACTCATATACTACTACTATACATTTTATAAGTATACTATTTATTTTATTTTCTTTTATTTCATTTTTAATATAACTTTAATAATTATTCAATTGCAGTTACAAAAATTTATTTATTTCTAAATAACATTTGTCTTTGAACATTATTATATTATAGGAAATAAAAATGATGTTTGTTTGTGAATTAAACATTAAAAATTAAAGAATTAATAAACTGTCAAATCAATGACGTCAAAACACTTGAGAACTAACGTGGATATGATTATTATTTAGATGGAATACCATTACTCAACATGATAAAAAAATTGTGTTTTCTTTCTTCTTGAATGTATGCCGATTAGTTGTATATACACTATACACATGCATAATATATACTTTTTTGTACAAAAATATTATTATACAACATCGAACAATTAAAATTAATTTTCATTAATTATAGTGCTAATGTTTAGCAAATATCCTGAACTGTTTATAAATAAAAATTAAGTTTGTTGATTTCTTAATTTCAATTGCAAATAAGGATTGTTGTATTTTTGCAAAATTTTCAAATATTGAATAATGAACTAACACAACTTAATATTTAATGAAGTTTATCTTAAATAACGACATATATATCCCTTGTGACTTATATCTGGATCATTTTACATTTTAAAAGATAGATGAGATAATATGATGAATTATTTAATTAATGCAAACAAATCTTTCTTTCAAAGAAACTAAAAATGCAAATTTTAATACATATCAGAAATAAGTGAAATAATATAAAACAAATGAAAAACATTCAATTTGAACAGCGTTGAATTGTACAACATTACTGGCCAAATCCCAAAAGAAACTTAAATAAACAAGTTTATTTTCATATTTAATAATAGTTAACGTTGGAACATACCCAGAATACATTTTTGCTTGAAAATTACACAATATGTAACTTACAACTCAAATTATTTTCATGTTTATTGTATAATAATAAAATTTTTTGATATAAAATTGAATGATTAATTATTGATTGACTAAACAGGAGCCTTCGCAGTAACTGCTCTGATGACTGGAAAGGCTGTAATTTTATATGCAACACCAACTACTTTAAACAATGAATTTGGTTTTAATAGTACTGATATATATAGTAATGAAAGTTTAAGTGAAATGTCAAAAACATACACACCTGTTGGAGTAGCAACGGCAGTTACTTTTATGGTTGGATGTATTCAGGTAAATATTTTATTTAAGAAAGAACAAACATTAAGAAGACAACTCAATGAAATTAATTAATTGTCGCAAAATTTGATTGCAAAATGATAAATTTTGTTTGCAAAAATACAATATGCAATACATTTTAATGTTGCATTTATAAGTGTTAAGTCTCAAGTTTCTTATATAATAAAAATTACTAGTTTGTTGTTGTTCTTCTTCAACTATCAATTTAGCTTTCCACTGAACTTGAAACCAAACATATGTAATAATCTTCAATGAACATCAAAGCATCATCCTTTTTTAATACACTTTAAGAAACGAGACTTTCAAGAAATATTGATTTCCGATAAAACAATTATGCGAATGAAATATTAAATATTATATACTAGGGGCAAAATATTTTTAAATATCTTATAAAATTTCCAGAAAGAAAACTATAAAAGTTAAAATAAAATATGTAAAAAAAAATAAGATATTTCTGTGAAAAAATGGAAGCATTAATTTTCATTTTCATGTTTAAGTTAATTACACATGATTTATTACTCAAAATTATGTAAAAAATTTAAAAATGCTTTCAAATTTTAATTTTTACTATTAAAAAAAACTTCATAATTTGTATACAAGTACGAAAATTAGAATATATACAGTAAAATATATGTAGAAATAATATATTCTGCAAAATGATTTCGTTATTACAGTTGGTGATGTGCATGTTTCGCTTAGGAATCATTGCTTCTTTATTTAGTGAAACGTTTGTCAACGGATTCACTACAGCATCTGCGGTGCATGTTATATTGTCTCTAATTAATGATGTCCTCGGCATCAATCTGCCCGTTCAAAAAGGTTACTTCAAATTAGTACGAGTAAGTATTATATGTAAACATGCATTATATGTATAATATTAAAAAAACTTACACTTATTTAAAATATGTTTACATATTTCCCATAATTTTATATTTAAACAATCCAAAAATGCCTCATCCAATTAAATTTAACATTATAAATAATTCTTCAGACTTCAGACAGACGAAAAAAATGAAGTTAAAATGTTGTTCATCATTCAATAACCAAAGTCTGGCATTGATTTTTGTTATTTGGAATAAACAAGTAGTAAAAAGCGTCAAACAAAAATGAAATGGAGAGAATTTATGTTATTGACTGGTATTAACTGCAGACAATAAACTCTAATCAACGCAATTAGATATCAATCATGATTTCCGTGTTGCAGACCATTTCATTCTCTGACACTATCAATTTGTCATTTTTTATTTTGTTAAGTAGATTTTATTACGGACAAATAATTTTGAGCGATTTCGCATACGCTGACAATTTAAATATAATATACGTGCTCGAAGGCTCTATAGATAGATATATTAGGTCTTTTGATTTACTCGCAATTTATTGCTCATATAGTAAGAAAGCAGACAACGGGTGGGAATTACGGTTTTAACTGGAAAATACTTCTAAGCGTTCCGACTTGTTGTAATTAAGATTTATGTTGGCAGTAATTATTACCACCAATTGTTCACATGACACTCAAGTGGCGTTTTTTTTTTTTTTTTTTTTTGTCGTTTAAACTATATGTTATTAATATGTTCTATTTGAATTTTAAGTTTAAGAATTAAAAAGTTGACTAAAATGTGTATATTAAATAATATAACAATATGAAAATCTGCAAATTTTCAAATTATTTTAGTGAAATTCACTCTTTATGTATGTATGTAAAATAAAAAGGATTTTTTCACTTAATATATTGACATGAGTGTTATTAAACATATTGAATAAATACACATTTTAAAATGTAAAAAATAAAATTTTATTTTGTAACTTTTCAGTTTTTTGATCATCAATGAGACGTTTGTCTTGGTAGCAAATAAAATACCAAAGTAATCTATTTATTTAATCATAACAAATTAGTAAGGGAAAATATACTAGGTACTTTGTATATTTCTATATTTAACATATAAAAGATACTTATATAAACCACTTAGCAAAATTAAAATACCAATTAACTGTAATATATTCGCAAAATATCCTAAAAGAAATATTCACGTAGTTTTTACCACAAAAAAATTCTAAAATTATTTTCCTGTTTTAATATGATTTCAATTAAGGAAAACTATCTAACAGTGGCAGATGCGTTTTTAAGTATCTTCTCACGCAAACTATTTAATAAACTGTATACAAACTAGTGTAGATAAAAAAATAGCACATGAGAAAAAATAGTATATTGAACCATAGACAATGTGATGAAATGATTCTGTATTCTTATTCATAAAATTATGAATAAGAAAATTAATATGATTCTATAAAAAAATGCCCGAATCCTCTCTTCTCTAACAAGCGAGACATCGATGCCTAGTGAACATAAAATGACATTCTCGAAACTGTAGCCCGCGCATTGAACTTCCCTGCAATAATACGAAATGTTCACCTTCCAGAAACTTTTTTATCAGAATTTTTTATTTTAAATATTTATTAATATACACAACTGATACGATACAGATGTAAATGATAATTGTAATAACCTTAATCTGCAGTATGTAGTCCAAGGCACAGATGTTAGATTAGTGTGAAAAAGTGTGTTATAATATTTAGCAAGATACTCAGAAATAACCCTCAAATTGATTATACAGCTTTGCTTAATATTAAATTGAACCTTGTATTAAGATAATTATTTTTCTTGGCAAATTGATTTCAATACAAAATTTAATTTGATCTTCTTAGCAAAAGACTTATTTAAAAATTCATTTATTATCCAAATTTTCTAATTTAATTGGTTATTCTTCTCTTTAACTTACTTTGATACTTTTTCAGATATTAATAGAGCTTTACAATGAAATACACAAAACTAACTTAACTGTAGTCTTAATTTCAACGATCTCAATGTCAGTTTTGGTGCTAAATAACGAAGTCATAAAGGTATTTAAACCATGAAATCATTCTAAATCTTACATGGTGTAAATTAAATTATTAAATTTTTTAACAAAATCACCAATTTTACACAATTTTAATGTCAAAAATTGTATGATTGCAGCCATGGGTTGAAAAGCGTTCGAAAATACCAGTTCCAATGGAAACCATAATCGTGATTATTGGGACTGCAGTGACGTATTACTGCAGTTTAGTGTCGTCGTACGGTGTGCCAGTGACGGGTGAAATTCCCACAGGGTGAGTGAAAGTTCAAAATCAAATGAACACAAGAATGATTTCTAGCTCACTTTTTGTGCGCAATTTCAAGGTAAAATTTGGTGATTCGATAGACTTCCTGGTGCAACGTTGCCAGCACTTGATTTGCTGCCGAATATTATCGTCGATAGTATATCCATAGCCATGGTTTGCTATACTATTACAATGTCAATGGGAATAATGTTTGCCCAAAAAGTGGGATACAAGATTGATTCCAATCAAGAGCTTTTTGCTTTAGTAAGACAAAAGTTTAAAATAACTGTATCTTTTTCATATTAAAATAAAGAACAGTAAATGGTAAATTGTTTTTCGTAATGTTTGTAGGGCTGGAGCAATATTTTTGGTTCCTTTTTTGCTTGTATGCCAGTATCGGCAGCCTTAGGTAGATCCATCATCCAATATTCTTCTGGCGGAAAGACTCAATTAACTAGTATTATATCCTGCATATTACTATTGTTCGTTCTCTTATGGATTGGACCATTATTTGAATTTTTACCAAGAGGCATTTTAGCATCTATAATCATTGTAAGTTGAGCGAAAAAGTAAAGTACTTTTCCCACTCTCAAAAATATCAGAACAAATATCTTACTTAACCTTCCGATGCCCAAGCGGGGCGACTTAGTCGCCCCAAAAATCGATTTTTATTTGTATCTTTGTGTGAACTCTATAAATACACTTGAAATTTTACAACAATTAATATTTTGAGTTATATTTTTATAATGTAAAACGATTTTAATGATTACGTGTTTTATTATTTTTTTATAAACAATTTGTGTGGGGCGACTTAGTCGCCCCGCTCCAACACTTGTATTGTAAAACTGATTTTTTTTAATATATATCAAATATTTTACGTAGTTATGACCAATTATAGCCAAAATTGTTAATTTAATTAATGATTTTACACTCGATTAGAACAAGAACAGTAAAATGTGTTTCTTGCAACAGTAGTTCCGGAAGCGAGTGATGTATTCAAGTGTTGTTGTTCAGAATATTACAGATATTATGTCTATTATTTTAATGTTCCTTTTTTGTTCCCAAAGTAATTATAATGTAGTAGTTGAGTTGTCTATAATATAATAAAAATATTTTAATTATAAAAATATGCTTTTTTACATTATATTACTTGAATAAATAAAAAACCGGCTGGGGCGACCTAGTCGCCCCGTTTCGTCACTTTTGTTATGGATCTGAGCTTGGGCATCGGAAGGTTAAATATCGATTTAGGAGTTTTGAAAAAGTACATGTTTTTGTAAATTACTTTTTTTGACGTATTCGAAAGACATTCCTCAGATGGATTTGATGTAATTATAAGCATAAATTCAAAATTAAGCTACATATTGAAAAAATACAAAAAATGGAGTTACCTGTTTTTGCCTTTTAGCCACAGATTTTAATACGAACATAAATCGCACTATTTGGGTACTGAATTCACTTTGAAATGAAATTATAAACGCTTTGAATACACAAACATACAAATAAAAACAAATAATGAAACATTTCAAAATTAAGTGAATTGATCAGTTGGACACAAACACTGTCGATGATAGTTACAATTATTAGAAATGGAGACCAATAGCGAAATAATTCCAGAAAATCGTCAAACAAATTAATTATGGCCTCACATTGAACAAATGTTTGAACAATTAGATCGTGAAAAAGTGATTGATACAAATTTGTTAAATTCAATACTCTAATTCCGTCATCTGTTCATTGTGAGTGACTTTTCAGTGCTGGTGGCTATTGTATAATTTGTAATGTTAAATTCGAAATATTGATGATGTTAAAAAACGATTTTCTGGAATTTTAAAACATTCTACTAATGGAAACTGTATATGTATATATTATACAACATTTTTATATTTGTATTAAAACATTTATTTCATTTTATTAGAGTATTCCTACTTATAAAAAACACGTTTTAAAAAAATAACTTGTAACTTTTAACTTGAAAAAAAGTTACTAACTTTGTAACTTAACTAAGTTACTTTTTTCCTGAAGTAACTTGTAACTTAACTTAGTTACTTTTTAACAGTAACTTGTAACTTTTTTCGTATAAAGTAAAGTTACTTTTTATTTTTAAAATTTTTATAAAATTAACTAAATTATTTATATTTTTTATAAAACGTACAAAATATGATGTAAGCAAATGTTTGCTTATGAAAATGAAAATAAGTTGCAAATATATGTATAATATATAGATGCATTTAAAAGTGTATTGAGTTACTATTCATTCTACCTTGTGCTATACGTCCAGGTTCATAACGTAGCGGTCAGAACATCGGACAAGTACTTAGAAACACTGGAGATCAATTCTTGTCAAATTTTTTTTATGATCAAAATGAAATTCAAAATTCAAAATTATAATTTAGTAAGATAATTTTAATACGAACATAAATCGCAATATTTGGACACTGAATTCACTTTGAAATGAAATTATAAACGCTTTGAATACACAAACATACAAATAAAAGCAAATAATGAAACATTTCAAAATTAAGTGAATTGATCAGTTGGACACAAACACCCCTGGTTCAAGAGTCAGAGAGTTTCAGCTTAAAAAATTCTTGCCTGGAACAATCTGAAAATTGCAACAGAAAAATTGAATTTGAGTTCGAAATTTCATATAAATTAAGGCTGAAATACCTTGAA
>JABFPJ010000309.1:0-47312 GCA_022817425.1 Gryon sp. ZL-2020 | reverse complement strand
CAAAAACATAAATGTTCTTATCATGTTAAGTTTGCAACATATTCTGGCAGCTTTTGCTAGAATTTCATGCAAGCATTGCCAAACAAATGAACAGCTAATACTGCGCATATCTGACAGGCCGTAACTGCCTAAACGGACAATTAATCTGCTTATGTTATATTGAAAATATAACATAAAAAGGTTATTGGAATGTTTGAATGATTTTAAAAAAGACTTGATTCGTAAGTAAAGTCATAAATCGTAAAAACGCAATAAATGAATCGCATTTTTGGGTTTTCTATCGTGTTTTTGAGCGACATTTTACTTCAAGCATTTCTTGAAAGTCTAGCTGAAACTGTCAGAAAAATTTATATTGGCGTTACTTGATAGATTTTTTTATTATTACGTGAAAGTTCATGCAATTACTGCAAGATTGTCATTGCCTTTCAAATATGGCAATAACTGCCAGAATTTCTGGCAACGATTGCTATATTTTTTTCCCGTGTATTTGATTTTTAAATGCTACATCCGTCTGGGGTTGAAAAAATGATATTTTGTTTTTTGCGTGTAGCTGCTCTAGTCATAAATGTATATATATATATATATATATATATATACAGGGTGTAACAAAAATATAGTTTACCCAGGTACCTGAAGCTTCCTTGTGAAAAAACATGCAACAATATATATTGCCATAGGTCTAGCCATGGTTGCCACAATATTCGCCATGGCATGGCTATTAGTGTGGTAGATGCTACAGACCTTGCCATACCATGGCTAGTACTGTGGCTTGTATCCATGCTCATGGCCACAGTTTGGCAAATACTGTGGCAATCATGGCTAGACCTGTGGCAACATATATTGTTGCATATTTTTGCATAAGGAATCTTCTGGTAATTTGGTGCACTATATTTTTGTTACACCCTGTATATATCGACATTTTTTTACCCAAATCGAATCGTTTTTTTTATTTATGTATAATATATGATGTATTTTTCATTATATTTTAAATTTCTTTATACAATTTATTACAATGTCGAAATAAGTAATCAAATAATAATTAGTAAATAATTAGCATATACAATAATATTTAAGTTAAGAAAACATATATTTATTTATTTATATAAAAAAAAGAAACTGAAAAAATATATTATTTTATTATATACATTTTAATGTATATTTTTATATTGCAGTTTTGCATACGATAGATGTCGTGACAATCGTCGTTTAAAATTATTCGTCCAACTTATTGCGATGGAAAGCCCACCACCTTCGTGCCATGTTCAACGACCAGGATGACGTGAATAATAAGTAATTTTGTCCTGAGCGCAATTGCGCGGTATGAATATTAATTGTCACCATCGTGACGATTGTGATTTTTGTCTTTCACGTTTTTATACTTTGATCAAATTGGAAGGATTATACTCTAACAGTATCCTACCGATCAGGACTTACATTTCGTAATTTTATTGCCAACGTTTTATTCAAGACCGATCACAGAAAACTTTTTATTATGATTGTTGAATGTGTGAAATTTCAATTTTTTAATTTTATTAAACAAAACAAGAAAATATATTGGTCTATAATATGTTCGTCTATTAAATGCAGCAATACTTTTTATGTATTTATTCCGCTTATGCAGAGAAAACAAATATTAAAAATAAAATGTAAATTATTCTTGTGGCAAATATAATATTCTTTGTAATAAATCAACTAAAAATTTACTTGAAAATTCCAACCTATGTATTCAATTGTTAAAAAATTATAAATATGACATGTATTTGCAATTGGTAAAGTCTACATTTCTTAGACAATAATTGATCTAATTATATGATTTTTGTTGTTGTTATGTTGTTTTGCGTTAAAACATTAGAAACATTATCGACCATCGATAAATATCTGGATCATGATACCAATATAGGGGTCAAATTTACTTTGTTTTCATTGTACATTTAATGATATTTGACAAGTACAGGTCAAAAGTATAATATAGTAAAATCAACTAGAATGGTTTTCTACATTAAATCTAGTTGCCTCAAAAGTTTTATTTTTTTTCGTGATATATATTGATTAACCAACACACGAAAGTGCTATATGGTAGTTATCATGACAGATGCATCTATCGTACTACTTATCCCAACCTATACCTAAAGCTTAACCCAGCTCTTGATTCGCCGCTTAGAAGTCAGAGTGGAATGGAACGCAGTAACAGGTATAACAGAGAATAGTATCGGTGAATTGCAATCGGCGGTCGTCTTGTCGGTAACTCTTATTGCAGGAAGGTGGTATAATGAAGAAAGAGAATGAAAGAGATGACTTCTAACAGAACCAACGCCGGCATAGCTTAGGACAATGAACATCCGGTGTTATGTGCACTCGAGAAACCAAGGATGACGAAACTCTTCGCGGATATCGTAGTTTATTGTGAGAGAATTATTCGCTCGGATCTTTGGCTCTGAACATGTTTTTATTACCGTTCGACATTTTTTCTTCAATCTTATTAGTTTCGACGACAAGCAATTATTATTTTATTGATAAAATTACATTTTTGCAATATGAGACATATATTAAATGTGAATACAAGTTTTGTTTGTTTTTAAAAACATATTTAATCTCAAATTTGATTGTTAAAATTTAAAAATAGTAAAATGACAAATAAATTTAATCACAAAAGAATTCATTAAACATAAGTATATATTTGACATAAATATACATGAAGAACTTTGGACTACAACAATTATGCTCTCTAAATTTGAATAAGTGAAATTAACTTACAATAAGTGAATTTTCACATATTCGAATTTACAAAATGAGGATGCAACAATCAGAAGAATAGTAGAGAGCAACAAATGCTTTTACATGTGGATACATCGAGAAACAAGGTATGCATTTGTTAAAACCATGTATTTTGAAAATCTTTTAATCTCACGGTTGAACTTTTTCAGGCCCTCGTCATCAACCGTGAATCAACTGGAACAATCTCCACTGGCATTTAGTTTTGGCTTACAATGATGATATTGTTTGTTTTGAAATGAAATCCACTTGCAATTATAGCGATGATGCTCAAACTAGACAAGCATCATTGCAATGACAAGTTGACTTGGAATTTTTACTGATGGAAGATGAATCAAGTGAGAAAGAGAAAAGAAACGCAATCTCAGGCGGCTGTTTTCCTTTCGCTTTTAATTTGTTTTTATCCTTCTTCACTTTGTCTACCGGAAGGTAATCAACGATCCGTGACTTTTGTCCTTCGCATGGCGAAGGTCGCGTGATCGAACGAGGTGTTTGACTTCTAATGACTACTCCTTGCTTGCGTCATGAGTTCTTTTCAAAAGGTCAAATTCAATCAACAATGAGATAGATGAATGCAAACACACTCTATTATTTGCTACATAGTAGAAGGAGATGTCACTTATTTTCACCTTAATAAGCACTGACATCCGTAATCGAGCAGGCCAGCTGCGATCGACTCTTTGTTAGAGCAATAAGAAAATACAATTTTTTGCTGTGGTTTAGAAGAGAGATCTGGGCAACGGTAGACCACAATAAATAGATGTGATATCGTGTTGCGAGTAATTGAACGGGCTTTATCCGAGAAGCATTAACTATTGAAGACTGGGAATTCGTCCAATGGAAAGTGAAGCCGAAAGAAACTGAGGCAAACAAACTTCGTTGGAGAGAAAAAGAGAATGAGGAAGGAAGAAGCGGAGATGCAAGAAAATGAAGAAACAGAAGAAGAATAGGAAGTTTCAGGGTAGTTGACTGAGGATCCGACAAGTCATGATACCCACAGCTCTCGCTGGCGGCGTAATAGTGCTGGATTAAGTATTTCGTAGCTGTTTCTTCTAGATCAAGTACCTTCATGATTGCGATATCGCTTGCATTCGAATAATATCTTGCTTGCGTGCTTATTGTTACCGCCGCTTTTCAGATAAATCATTCTATTATCGAGATAGCGTTGCGTTTTCTTCCAACATACAACACGACATATTCTTCCGGAAATTGAACTTTTGCTTCATCGTTCTTTTATTCACGATGTACTTTGCTTAATGAAGTTGTAACTTGAAAATTATGTTTGACGTTGAAACGTTATGACTTCCCTAAGTAACATTTGTTCGATTATCATCGTGCTTGTTGCCAATCTAATAATCGTTTTCTCTTTGCAAAATTGGTACTGTTGAATATTGTTGTTTCATAACTGTTTAAAACAATTTTTTGTGTTTCATAAAAAAATTCGTTTCTTATGAAATCGGCTTTTATGCGAATAATGATTGTTTGAGACGAATTTCGGCTTCTTATGACTTTACCATTTGGGACTTCTTAGATTGCTAAATTAAGTTAATGGAGGGTAACTTAAGTTGCAAAATAATCTCAATTGTAGAGAAGAACGTTGGTAATTGGTGGTTTTCACCGTTTATTACACTTGCTGATTTGCGAGTTGTCCGATGTTCATCTCATTGCTTGAACGAATGGATTACGTAAAAAAATTAATACATCTCGTTATGAATTTCATAACGCAATTGTTGGAGTTGTGAAATGAAAATTAAATTTTGAGATTTTGCAATTTTGAGAAATTGTGAGAAATGCTTCAACTTTTCGACGACATTGTTCTGAATATCATTCGGAATTAATTATCCAGATGGTGTTTCCTAACGGTATTGGGAGGAATATTTATCTCCAAGGTGAAATAGTTGTTGTTTATGGCTTTAAAAAAGGGAAAATGATTCACGCTGCAAGAAAGATAGGATCTGTAACGGTGTTCAGAAAGGTCTTCTTTAAATTTGATATCATGGCTTTATTGTGAAGCGTCGCTTCCGATGGGGTTATCTGAATACTAATAGAAACATGACGTGCGAAGTAATACTATTTTAAAGAAATACCAAACTACAGTAATCCTAGTAGCAATTGTTTGGGCTGCAGTTTAGCATGTATTGCGGTCCAAACAATTTTTGCTATAAAAGATAAAAATTAAAAAGAAAAAAAAATAACTCATCACACGTAGAGCAGAATTCACTGCAAAACTTCTATTTTTGAAACGTTCTACAAGAATTAAACGTTCTACATAGAACGTATACAAGTGTTTTTAATGTTTAAAATGTTTTTTTGGAAACTCATTATACGTTTTTTTAGAGAAAACACTTTAAAACGTTCTAAAAAAGCTTCAAAACCGTTCTGATCAGAACGTTTATATTTACAGTGTTAATATAAAAATTTATGATTAAAATAGAACATTTACTGAACTTTCAGTAATATAGGGACAGATGCAAAATTTCGCGAAAATTTACTGAACTTTTCATTAAAAATTATTGCGTTTTCATGAATTTTTCATAAATATTCAATAATATTTCATTAAAAGTTCAGTAGTTTTTCGTGAAATTTTGCATCTGTCCCTGTGTTACTTAAAGTTCAGTAAAATTTCAATTTTAAACATAAATTTTTATTTTAATTCTGCTCTGCGTGCAGTTTTGTGAAAGAATGAATATGCAGAAAGTAAAGTTTTTTGAGCTATTATTTTTTAAGTTAAATTGCAGCAGAACAAGTAAAATTAAATGCAAGACAAATATTTGTAGAATTTCTTTATTGTTTAATAATAAATTTGTTAAATTATGATTTTTGTATGTTTGCATTCTACCACTATTTTTCTTTGTTTTTGAGAAGTTTCGCATTCATTCATGATTTTCAGTTTCAATTTAATATTCACGGTACGATAATTAGTCAGAAAGAGTTAATTCGTCTTTATCGGTCTGAATGATGACTCGTTAGCTAAGTCAAAATATGCTACAGTGAATCGGTCTGATCAGGCCGGCTGCGGAAAAGGCGTAACCGTTTGACTTTGAATGTGGTTTGCAATTTGCACGAATCGTTCTAGCAATTTAACAACACATTCATCTGAAATTAAATATTATTATATGATCATTATAGCGGGGCTTCTTTCTTGAGCGGCACGTAATCAGACGAGAGGTTCGAGCGAATGGAAAGAGAAATGTAAAAAAAAGTCGCGACGAAAATAAGCTTGTTTAATTATATCTTGCACGAGCGCGTCCTTCATCCAAAAGAATATGACTGAACGTGGTGGCGTTCAAGGCTGACTTTTCAAATCACAAAAGGCATTTATTCCTTTAACACAATTTTGCCCGGCCAATAACATTTGCCTTCTACTTGTGATGAAAAAAGTTGGCTTTTCTGTTGATTCATGTTCCAAAGTCTCCTTGTTCGGCTCCGAGAAAGAGTCAATATTGGTATTACGCTAGTTAGCATCCACTGCTTGACCATCCACACTCGGGCTATTGATCTTTGTTACATCGCGAGGGCTTCGCGCGCCGCGGCATCTATCATAGTGTGCTCTCGCGCACTACACGGTATATCGTACGTCTTCGCTTATGTCAATTGCTTTGCATCGACGTTAGCAGAATGTTTAAACAAGCACCAAGCTAACGACTATTTTAACTAACCGTTCAATCTTCCGATCTTGTCTTACATCTTCTATTCCCTATTCTCTTGCCGATTATTGTAAGTGGATATATATGTATATATATATAAATGATAGATTTATTCGATGCGGACTTTGCAAACGAGATTCTACATAGGAGTTTGATTGATTCGATTTTGAAATGTTGTCAACCGATTTGAAGTCGTGGAATGCAATGATCATTCAACTGGGTTGCTTCTAGGGATAGCCGATTATGAAAAAATAATCGATTATAGAAAATTGATTAATATTTTTTTCGATTTAAATTAAATTGATTTCATAACAAAATTATCGTTTACTAATTTCATAAGAGATCTATTAAGAGTAACATTTTTTTATAAATAAGGTAACAAAGTTATGGAAACGGAAGAAATTAAAAAATAAGATTTGTATTAAGGGGGTATTTTTTTGGGGGGTTCAAAAAATCAGTCTTTTGTTTTTTGCATATATTGATTCTTTATAACTTATAGAATGTCTCTGTAGAAAGAATTTTTCGAATGCATAGTCCTTTCGTGGTAATTTAATGTAATAAGTTAATGACCACGTAGTTAATGTTGCATGTTCTTAAAACTTCAAACGCGTTTTTCTCGAAATCAGGTTTTTCAAACTGGGCGGGATCGAAACTCCAAATCTACTCATGCAATCGTCCTAATTTTTTTTGCAAATTAAAGTACATAGAATTGATTGAAACTTGTGCCACTTTCAAATAATTTCATTGCAAATTTCCATTTTTTATAACACATCAATGTTTTTGAAAAAAAGATACAAAATTGAAATTTGTTTAAAATGGTCGCCATTTTGTCAATTTTTAAAATTTGTATATGAAAGTGGCACAGGCTCTAGATAATTCCATCTGCTTTCCGAATATACATAATTTTGTTAATTTAGTTGATCTTGAAGAACTGCGCAATCCCGCTCGTTTTCAAAGGTACCACGCAACGTGCGTGACATTGACGCTCAAAATGCGACGTAAAAATAATATTTCATATTGCAAAAAAATATTTTTGGTATATTTATAAATGTATAAAACACATACTAAAAACCCGGAATGTATTTCTTAATAACATTCCTTTAAAAAAAAATGCATAAAAATACTGATTATTTGCTCTGTATTAGGGAAATACCCCCTTAAACAATGGTAATATAAACTTTTATTTATAATTATTTTTAGAAAAATCATTTTTTTTTCTTTTAATTGGCAAATTCTTTTTAAATGTATAATAAGCTTAACTGAATTTCACTATAAGAAAAGAAAATATTTAGTTTAAATAAGAATAACATTTTTTTAATTATGAATCGATTATTTGAAAAAAATGGATAAGTAATCGTTTAATCGTTTGAAGATTAATCGATTACCGATTTAATCGAATATAATCGGCCATTCCTACTTGCTTTATTGTATGTTTGCCAACATCCAATTTGGAAAAGTAAATACTTTGATTCTTTCAAGAGAAGCAAATGAGCGTAAATATTATAATCACCTTAGAATCTTGCGAAATGGAATGTCTTTAGTTTAAATTGTTTTATTTAAGAACTGATTTATACATTTTCAGTAAAAATATTAATAATATAAAATGTATATTGCACAGAAATATGTTTACTTTGTTATTTCTCCGCATTGACATAGAACCTAAATAAGTACAGTTCGTAAATAATTTGTTCAAGATATAATCTTTTGAATTAGAGATTGTCAATTGAACTTGAGTTGCGGTTTGTATAGCAGTGGCACGAAGTCATTAGCGCATTAACCTTGGTTCTCTCATCGTTCTTGACGCTTCCGTGATTTCTTCTCGGACGTTTGACACTCGATCCATCGTTCGGACATTCAAAATGACAGGTATTATTGGTCAAAAAAAGCAGGTGCGGGACCCCTATTTCCCGCGCGATTGTGTCGCACTTTGACTAATTACAAGCCGAATAAAACCGTCAACTGCATGAGTGTTAAGGTGAGATTTCAGGCTGGGTTTTGTTTACAACAACGGCTTCCTCAATTAAACAAAACAATTCAGATTAATAATTAGAAGTGACCGGTTTTAAAAATGGAAACAATTTTTTGATAAAAAATTGATTGCATTTCTTAAAATATCGATTTGTTGGTCAAAATTATTGTATGTTTTATTTTAATTATTGTGGGCATTTTCTGTATCCCCCATTGTTCATTTTCAACAACCACGACTTGTTTTCAGCAAATGAACTGACTTTAATTCTTCGATGAAAAATATAACTTTAAATTTCTCACTTTCAATTAAATACAAGTAAATAACTAATCGAAATTCCGAAATAAAAAATAGCTTTAAATCTTTGATAAATACTAACTTTAATTTTTCAACTTTCAGTAAATCAAAACAATACAACCAATCAGAATTGTGGAAACATTGACGAAATTAAAGTTAAATTACTATCGAAGATTCAATTCGATACAGGCTGCAAGTTAAATCGTGTCATCTCCTTTTTCTCTGTAGGATTTAAATATTTTTAAGTCATGAAATTCATACAGACTATTTTTTGACATAATTAGAATAGTCTGAATCAATGTCGCGCTTTGAAGATGTGTAAAATTTGATTATTTAAGGAAGCCGTTTTTGTAAACAAACCTAACCTGAAGAATCACCTTAACTGTTATGCGACAATATGCTCGGACACTCGGCATTTGTTCCAAGTCATATTTATTTGCTTATCTATTTTTTTGTTTGAATTTTTGCTTGTCCTTTTTCTTAGTCTGCGATCCCGTTCCCACCCGCGTCGGCTTTTTGCGTTCGATATGAACCAAGGGAACCTTGATCTGGCAGGCGCAATGGTGCAGAACAAGTCTGCGGGCATTATCAATCACTGCTTAATGGTAGTCTCAAATGCATCCTATCTAGGTTGACCTCGGCACCATGGGGTACTTATATGTGTAAGTACAGGCGAGATATTACGTATGCTCAGTGCGTGAGGTAGCCCCGCTGTATCCCGCGACCTTGCTAGCTCTCTCGCCACTTCGGTTTCTGATTTCCTTAGACCTTCGAACGTATCCGAAGCTGATACACTAAGGGACTTATTGCGCACTTTATCCTCGTCTATGTACTTCTTTTTCTTTTTTTCCCTTCATTTTTTTCTTATTTTGTCTTTTACATTCTGTTTTCGTAGGCACTTTGGCTTGTCGTTCATGCTCCAATTCAACACATAAATGGTACGTGTAAAGTAGTAGCACTTTGGAGTATGTATGCATACATTTAAATATAAATATTTTTTGTTGATAAGAAGAAATAGTGAAGTAAAGCTAGTTATATATTCACGGGATTTAAAAGTGAATAAAATGGAAAGAAAAAAGTAAACTGAGATTGGATAGTTTCCTTTTATTTGTTATTGACAAAATTTTGTTACTTTGTTTAGTTTATTAAAATATAAACTAATGAGTACTTGACAAAACTCTAATAAAAATTACATTTACTTAAATATATAAGAAAGTAAGAAATACTATTGTAACCAATGAATTAATACATGCAAGATTGAAAATTTAATTTCAATTTTATAAAAATGTAAAGTCCAGTAAAATATTTATCTTACTACTTGACATTTAACAACGTTTTTCCTGAATTTCAAGAAAATTGTGAAATGAGTGAGTTTATACCTTATCTATGTAGACATTTTTATTTTTCTAGTTTCATAATTGCCTTTTTTAAATAATAGCAAATTTATATTAAGCGATTTTCAGTTTTTTACTTTTAGAATCGGTTTCAACTTTCACTCATTTAAATGCTAATTAATAGTTCAAGTGCAGTTTCATTGTAGCAGTAGTCGTATATTACTTAATTATTAAGTAAGCGGCCGTAAAATAAACGACTTCCAGTTTCCAAAAATGTAACTCGAATAATCGAAAGAATAAACAATTTTTTACACAATTTTACTTAGACAAATTACACCATTGGTATACAATTAAAAATTATTTGTTTAAATTGTATTTACAATAAAGAAATTATTTTTTTATTTACAAACAAATTTTAGTTTGACAAAGGAATCGGCTTAAAGAGGAGAATATTTTTTGGTCAAATTTGTATGATTGCACAAGATCAGTTAGTCATATAAGTTGGAGTATAAAAAAAAGAACAAGTCTGTTGAAATGTTATCAAAGCTTTGAAGGAAAAGGTGTCGGGCAACTAAAAAAGTGTCGATAAATCACACGGTGACTTCGTAAGTAAGGAAGTCGATGAATTGGATCGTTACTCAAATCTTCACTGCTTCACGCGCCATGAGAAATCGTCCATTTTCCCACGGAATATTCGCTCATACGCTACCGCGGTTCGCTTACGAATAGTTGGGTGTTAAAACTGCAATGCAATTGGTTTACTACTTGACATATTAAAGGATTTGACGCTAAGAATCTACGCTATCGCTCTTTTACAAGCATTTTTAGCAAGCATAATGCGGAACTGAGTGTTGTCTTTTACAAAGACAACACTCAGTTCCGCATTCTTGTTATTAACTTTGAATAATTCCAGTTGCAATTTGCATTCAAACTATAGCGCGTCAAAAAATGTGTTCAGTTTTTCAATCAAAATGATTCAACTGTAGTATTATTTATATTATATTGACTTTTTTCGAAAAAAAAATAGTTTTTTTTTATAAAACACTAGCAATAAAATTTTCATTTAATTTCTCATATATAATATAATATAATTTTAAATATATCTTGTATTGTGAGTGCAACTATAGTTAAGCAATTTAGGACGGACAATCTCCAAACTTTCTCTCCATGAGCGGACATCTACCGTTGTAGCAAAAAGTCACATGGAATACTTACGTAATGGCAAATATTTCCAGGCTACCGAATGATACAAATAAGAGAAAAAAAATTACATGCAGCAGCTAATCAATTAATTTATGAAACTATTAATAAAGATATAAATAATGATTGTATATTTAATTGAAAGAACGTAGAATCTATTATGACAAATTTAATTGCAGCAAAGTTAAATAATATTCTTATTAATGTAGAGATAAAGAAAATGTAAAACATAAACGATTAAATATATATACAAAATAATAATAAATAAAATAAAATAATAATCGATAAAAGCAATTATACCTCAAATTTGCCTTTCGCCATTCTCCGTTTTTTAAAATAGATCTTTTGAATGGTAAACGCACCACAAACTCTATCAATTAAAATTTCGTGTCTAAAAAATTTGCGAAACATAGTGCGTCCGAAATAAAAAAAAGTGACATGATTTAGTTGTCCAATTAATCATGTTTTATTAACTATAAATAAGGATATATTGTTTTTTATACCGTTAAACAAAATTGCACATGTATAAATAGATTTGAATATGTCAATTCTGAATTGATTGAATACATTATTTTTGAAAAGAATAGAAAATAAGCAAAATTATACGTAGAATTTCAAAAACTGATAATATAAACAATAAAAATACAGACAAAATGTGTGTGTAATAATGTAACTAAACCATTTTTTTATTATATAACTGAAAATATATATTTTCGTCACTAGCGAGGAAAAGTGCTCTTTTTCTCCCTAGGGAGTTTTTGGACAACGGCATTTTTCTTCCCTCGTAACGAAAAATATCGTACGCAACATGGAAGATAATGGGAAATCCGTTCTCCCAAGCGGAGTTTACAAGCCGAGCCGAAGACGAGGTTTGTAAACTTTGCTCGGGAAAACGGATTCCCGATTTCATCTCCCTTGTTGTGTAATATACTATTAATATTAAACTTAAAATGAATATAATCAATGTAAATTGATAAACAATATATTAATAATAAAATTGTATGCAGAATAAATGATAGCAAATGAAAAAAATAAAATTGTATAAGAAATGTATTTCTTATAAAAGTGAATGAGCTAATATAATCATAGGCCTTCGTGTGTCGGTTAAGTGTTCTCTTTTGTGCCATCCATCTTAATCTCGCTTAGGCGATAAACTCGTTAACACGCTAGATAGTGCGCGGCGTACAAGTTTGCGGTGCACGCACCGACCATATTGGGCATGAGCGAGTAATTACTAGGGAACCGCGCGCTCTCGAGGGTCGTCCCAGATGAATGAATGCTAATGGAACATTCCTCATTCGTGTGTACAAAATGGACCATTCGAGAGGATCGCAAATCTGTGTCATCGGATTACTTTCGCTTAACCGAGAAATACGATTTCCTTTTCTGTTCTTTTTTCCTCTCATGCACTTTTTCGTATAAAAAAAATTACTGAAATTGACTAAATACAATGATCTATTATTAATGAGCGTCCGGCATGGAAGAAAAGCGCATGGCAAAATATGGCATCCTTATGCCATACAAATGCCACACATTTACCATACTATTCCTAAGCTATTGCCATATACATGCCAAATACGTGCCATTCATGAATTCTATCCATATACTGTTGCCATACTGCCGCCATTTAATTACCCTACATGTACCATTATGCTGCCATAAAATTAGAATATAAATGCCAAACTGTTGCCTGATATTTTACAAATTTAAAAATACGTCACAGATGTTAATTTTGCATAAATTTAATGATTCTACATTAAATTTATAACTGTCTTTAATTAATAAAATTCTTATTTAAAATAATAAAATTATTAATTTATCTTAAACAAATTAAATGTTGAAAAATGTCAACAATAAAGTTTAGAGTACAAAAGTGAGGTTAGATTAAAGTAAACTTAAGTAAGAAAACCTACAAAAATAAGAAAAACATTAATTTTAACTAAAGTAAGTTTATAGTGATTATTTAAATGTATACTAACTTTATTTCAGTCACATAAGTAATTACATGTCCAATAAAATATATTTTTCAAATCAATTAACTATCTAAATGTGTTTTGAATGAGTAATTAAATGTGTTTTGTATTGTAAGTAAGGTAAGTTACGATGGTACGTTGACAAGTGCCAACAACAATGGGCATATTAGACCCATGAATCTGCCGCATGATTTTAAATATCATTTATGAAGTTAATGGCAGAAAAATAATGCATGAATTATAAGATCAACAATTAATTATATTAAAGTCGATAAATAAATTAATATTTAAATTATTTTAATAAATTTACTTATTATTCAAATTTAACGATAAATGTGGTTAATGTTATGAACCTGTAAAAATAGAAACTATAAATGAGTTTTTTAAATAAAAAATTAACATTCCTGCAATTTATCAAATTAAAATCATAAAAAACTCTTCAAAACTCTTTATAATTCTTTTTAACTCTTAATAATTCCTTATAACTTTTCATAATTATTCGTAACTTTTTTTTTAACTTTTCGTATAAAAAAAATCAAAACGTTTCGTGGATGAAACATTTTCGTGAACAAATCACTTTAGTGTACGAAAAAAAAAAAAAAAAAAAAAAAAGAATTTATGGTTTCATGGACGCAACACTTTCGTCAAAGAATGATGTTCGCATATTTAAAGCGTGACTATAAAACTTTTAAAGAAGTCGTCGTTTATGGAATTTCGCACTCACTCACATAAATACATATTCATCTTTCAAATGACGTACACTTGAATCTTGCTCTAAGCAAGAGTTTGCTATAAGCAAGATTATTCATTCTCTTTAAGTAAGATGTTTGTGGAAGTATGGCCTCTGTTTATTTGCCGCACTTTTAATAAATATTTCAGTTTTTTCAATATTTTTTTACTTCAATGCATAATAATATTAATTTATTAATTAATCATTTTATATATTTAGTATTTTATGCAAAATCTATAAAATATTTAAATAATATTTTTTACAAAACGTATAAAAATGTATGTTTAAAGTTATTCCTAGTAGCCAGAACTATATATTAAAACTATATATTATTTTTGCTTTTTATACCGTTCTTGTAAATTTTTATATTAACCTTGTGCATAATCAATACGTTTTAATACGTGAGGTTTATGCTTCAACAAACTAAATTAAAACATATTACTGATAAATTTATTATATCTTTATTTTATGATATCGCAGAATTGTCTTGTATATGTATTAATGCTTTACAAGACAAACGTTGATATATCCTGTTTGACGGATATCATTTATTCTATAAATTCCAATTTGAATACAAAATGGATGGAAAAATGATTTAATCATATTAATTTTTTTAAATATGTTTTAATATAGTTTTGGCTGTTGAGTATAATACTAATAACATAAATTAGTATTATGTTATTAGTATTGAGTATTATGTTATTAGTATTGAGTATTATACTCAATACTAATAACATAATTTATTATATTGTAACATAAGTTATTAGTATTGAGTATTATACTCAATACTAATAACATAAACTCAAAAGTGCGCTTCGCGCGCCACGAGTTTAAATGTAAATATAAATATTATCTTTTTTACAATTAAAATAAATTAAAATTATTTAAAAAACTCTTCCCTAAATTGAATAAATGAATATTCACTTATTCGAAATTAATTGTCAATTTAACAATAAATGTGAGGTTCATCATCAACTGTGAAGAAATGATAAACTACATAAAATAAGAGAGTTTTCACTTATTCCAATTTAGAGTCATATAATCTTTATATTATTTTAAACGAAATAACACATAATCCATAATTATATAAGTTTGACAGATGCTGACGATCGTTATTTAACATTTGCAAATTTCGATATTTGAACTTTTTACTTAATTTTAATGTAACTACCAATCAAAATTCCCGCAAAAGGCAATATTATAGCTATCGAAAAAAGTCAACTTCAAGTGTTGCACACGCTATTTAATAAAGGGACTTACATAACCTGTAAAATTGTGTCAACTTGCTTAAAGCGAAATTTGCGGTCCCGCAATCTTGCTTAAAACGAGATTCAAGTGTACAGGTTAAAAGTATAATCTAGTAAGATCAATTAGAATGGTTTACTACATTCAATCTACTTGTCTCAAAGATTTTATTTTTTTCCGTGAAGCGATAGAATAAAACAATAATTTATTTATTTCGGATACATATTTCAATCACAATTACAAATGTGACATGTGTACCGTTTTTATGATTATTATATTTTTTTCATACTAACTGGTTTTATATCCGTATTTTATAATGAAGCTACCTCGTAAGAAGCGAAAACAAGTTCCTAAATGAATGTAACAACAGTCACTTTTTCCGGAAAATGATGCGGATAATGTTTGATTCAGGAATAAATAGTAGTCGGCGGCAATCAGCTCTGATTGGTTCGCCAAGGAGATAAGGCATTTTACATCCACCGATCTTCAAAACACCGGTCTCTCTCGTGGTGGTGTATAATTACTAAGATTATACATATCGACATAACTAGAGCGAAAAAAAAACTTTCACTTGTTTGTTAAGTAGCCGCTCGGGGTTTATCGTTTTACTATAGACAAATCGACTCAAATAATCGATCAAAAATGCGATCAAAATCTTTGTTAAAATAAAGTGAAAATATTTAGTTCTCGAGTTTATATTCAATCATACATAAAATATTTACATATATATAATAGTATATGTATATGTACATTTCAAATGAAAAATCTTAATGATGAAAATATCTTATAATTTCGAAGCTAATTGCGATAATTTAACATTTGTATATCTAATGGAAACATTCAGAAAAAAAACGTCAATTGAAAATCGTGTGTAAAATTTTAAAATAATTAATATAATTATTTTAGCTAAAAAATATTTAATTATGCAGTTTGGTTATGAAAGTTTAGTATGCGCACTATTAGTGTATAATTATAAATATAAATAAATGTAAATGTAAATATGAAAATAAATATAGACGATCATATTAATCTATGATGGCCTAAAAAGGTGGTTTTTGATTAGTTTTCTCGCACAACTTAAATAAATACTAAATAATAAAAACCAATAAGTAACTATACGCACAGTATTCAATACGCACATATCTTTTGATATGTAATTATAATCTCATAAGAAATACACACTTCGATACCAATCATATAAATATAAAAAAATGGCCACACGTGGCCAAATATATGATTTCAAGTTAGGTTGCATTATTAAAACATTTAGAGTCTTGTATTTAAGTTGCACCGCGTGATATGTCAGTGTCGAGCCCATTATGTCGTAACAAATTTGTGCGCCTATTTTTCTTGAAACGCATAATGTATATATACATCAAGCACGTGCCATTGCTCGTTGGGCTATAATTAATTGTGCAATGATATTCATGAAACTCAGTCGTAATGAACGCTAAGTTATATCTTACGATAAGTTATATCGACATCTTGTACGAATTAACGGTTATATCAGAAATTGTTTTAAAAGCAGGTTAATTTAGAAAATTAGTTTGTAAAACAGCCTAATTAGATGTTTTTTTAAAAAAGCTTACTGGGCATTTTTTCATAAAACAGTTTAAATTTGGATTTGTTTGTAAAATATGTATAAAATATAAATAAAATATAAGAAAAACTTCTGTCCAATTGTGTGCATATGTTATATATAACAATTTAATTTAAATATTTCTATAATATTATAACTAACTTTTCATCAAATGAAAGTAAAATGATGAGAATACAAAATGATGAAACTTAACATTTCGTATAATAGTTGTTAATAATTGTTTATTTATAAAATATTTAGTTATAAATTATGAAATATTTTTGCACAAATATAAGATTATAATTAAAGGGGCCCATCATGCTTTACTACGTGTCTGTTCGAAGTACACACTTCTACAGACGTTGGTCAAGTTATGTAGTTTTTATCACTAAATTTTATCCGTCAATTGACTGTTATTATTTACAGAATATAAAATTACATATCATGATACAGAATAATTAGAAAAAGTCTTTTTTAACCAAAAAATAATATTTATTAATGCGTTAATTAGTTATGTGCCTTAATTAAGGTCCAAAAAAGTGTTTATATGCTTGTATCTTAACATTTCCAGCTTCGTGTTTGCAATTCTATCTGACATAGATTTTTGACATTAACTCTCGAGTCAAACATACCAATGACTACCCTGAAGAATTTTTTTATTAGACAAGTGAAGTAACGAAGAAACGTCTTCCAAGAAGACACCTGTTCTTGTGTCGTTTGTACGTACGATAGGCGTATTTCTTTCGATTCGCCGCTCATTTATTCGAAATCAATAAAGCAAACAAGCAAACAATGCCGGCGATGCTTGCGGAGCGTGCGTTCAGTTAGCGCAGAATAAAAAAAAACGTGTAACGAGACTGTTGACAATACCATGTAAGTTTCACGGAACCGCATAATTGCTTCATAGTGAGAGTGCAAGGCACTGTCTGAGCCTCAAGTCTAGGTCAGCTCAGATTGCAATGCATGCGAATAAGCATGCCAATGCGACATTGCAATCCGGTTACATGCCGCGAGAAAATTGTAATTGAACTTTATCGCCTGGCTGCTAATTTGAGCCGATCCAAGAGCCAATCGAGCAAACGCGAAGGTCAGTCCACTTGGCGAACAAGTCTCACAGAATCATACTACAAAACATTACACTTTATATAGTAATCTAACTAATATATATATAAAAATTAATCTATATTTGTTTGTTAATATGAACATAACAAAAAATCTACTTTTTAACTAATTTTAAGTTTTAAAATTTTGATGGAATAAAATTGAAGCCTCCAAAGTGTCGCAGGCTTTATAGTTTTGCGATATCACTGTAAAACTTTTTGAACTATTTTTTTTACAAGAATTAAACGTTCTACATAGAACGTATACAAGTGTTTTTAATGTTTCAAATGTTTTTTTTGAAACGCATTATACGTTTTCTTAGAGAAAACACTTTACAACGTTCTAAAAAAGCTTCAAAACCGTTCTGCTCAGAACGTTTGTATTTACAGTGATCCACATTAAAAAAAATTATTTCTAAAAAACATGAATGTCATAGGGATGTTCTAAGAATGTCATAAAGATGTCATGGGGATGTTATAAGGATACCATAGTGATGTCATGAGAATGTTCTTGAAATATCATAAGGATACGATAGGATGTCACAAGGATGCCTTTGGGATATCATAAGGATGTCATAGAGATATCACAGAGATGTCATACGGATGCTATAGGGATACATAAAATAAACGTTATAAATAATAATAAAACGTAGATATTAAACATTTTTTACAATGAACACCTCAGTCAAGTCAGGGATTCAGCTAGTTTGCATACATAAATAAGTGATTTCTTATGAATTAATTTTGTCAATGAAGAAAAAGAAAAAGAGAAAGCAGTCGACGGCAATTTGACTTGGCTCAAATCGGATGACATGAGAAGAGATGAGGCGAGATGACCGATGGTCATCGTTGAATGAAGACCGCGCGATGATTGGATCGCGCGACGAGCTGCCAAGTACACAGGAGCGCTGAAAGAGTAAATTGCATGCCGTGCTCAGGCAGGTGAGAACACAGTGCAATTATCAAGCATTACGATTACTCTCCGAGAATCGATTTGTGAGACTTTTAAATTATGTCTCCGACTGCTTACACCGTTGCGAAACATCTTCCTGCAATGCCTTTCTGATCGGTAATAGAACATCCGCACCATCGTATATAGGAACTTAAAATCGACAAGAACATTCAAGAACTATTTCGATTAAAGTTTATTAATTATTTTTTAGAGTAATTGTTTTAACAAAATTATAGTTACGTTAAAATAGTATATTCCGCAACTCGGGAGGAAAGTTGTCGATTCTAGACCAATGTGAGTGAATAGGACATTTTTCCCCAGTTGCAGACGATATTTTTACTTATAAGTGCATTGAAAAAGCTTTTTTTTCACTTGTAAGTTTTTTTAATAATAATTTTAATAATAGTAAACAACTTCTGAAACTCAAATTTCATGACACAATATATTCTGTATGAAATACAGAATTTAAGTCTTAAATTTTAGTACGACAAACGTGACAGCTCGTTTCTTCACATAGTACCTTTAAAGTTTTATGATCCTATGGAAGTACCGCTATATAATAATCGCACTGCAGGTTGCCAGTCAAATAAATTGTATCTCGTCTGGATGGAACAATTTTTCCGCAAAACAATTCGCCAAATGAGCTTTGGTGAATAAATTCACCATCAAATGACAGTGATACGATCGTCGTTCTTGCTTGAGCGACCTTTTTAACGTAATTTTCAAAGAAATGTAAAGTCATTAGGAATATCATTTCTTCTCAGAAAGATGGGATGAAATTGGTACTTTCTCTCCCTAGGGAGGGATCAGAAAGTGCCACTTTCGGCCTACTTTTGAGGGAAGAAAAGAGTTGTTTTCGATGCACGTGTGAGAAAAACAGATTTTTTTGGTTCATTACGACATTTTAGACATATTTGTTGAATTTGTTATATTATATTCAAAACTGTTTGTGCAAAGCTTAATAAACTTTGAGTGCTCTGACTCACTATAACACCGAATTCGCAGAATTTACGAATATATGGCAGAATATGCATAAATACTCGAAGATTTGTGCAAACTTGGTCTCGCAGTGCAATGAAGGTCATACTCTGATGATATTCGAAAGTATTGGCAACCGGTCTTATATATGATTATAAAGCGAATGTCGCGTTTCTTATTGCGCCAATGCACAAGTTAACTGCAGAATTGGAACGATCCTGGCAATGATTAATTTCCAAGCAGGTGATGTGCGACGCGTCGGTTGTCTTCAAAAAAGGTAAGGGTACACAAGGTGATGCCTTGTTCGGTTGCGATAAAATATCAATGTATAAGTTAGATATTGAGGACAAGGTTCTTGTTAGTATTAACGGAAATACGAAATAATGTTCAATTAATTTGCATTTTCTTCAAAATATAAACATGAATAAAAAACATTGTGTCAGAGCTCCATTCACCTCCCAGGGGGGATGTCAGACGGATATTATAGCAGATGTTATAAGGATGTCATAGGGATTTATAGGGATGTCACAGGGTTGTCGCAGGAATGTCGCAGGGACGTCATAAGGATGTCACAGAGATGTCACAGGGATGTCACAGGGATATCATAAGGATGTCACAGGGATGTCACAGGGACGTCTTGTAACTATATAATATTCTAATTTATACAACTTCAAATAATAATTTATAATCATCGAATTGAAGAGACTTTCATAAGGAATTGACTGTTTTTAGTTTTCTATTTTAATAATTCTTTATCTATAACTTGCAAAGAATTTTTTTGGCTTTATAATCAAAATTGTATCTTGATATATTTATTGCTTTAAATGGTCACACCTCGCTTATGGCGGCCACTTTGAAAGGCATTCCTAGAACTCAACTGCGCAAATTTGACGAAAAATACACCTGCATATATGCAGCAGCGAGCATGTCCCATGAGACGTATGCTATATGACATTGATGCGCCGCGTTAGATGTTTGGTCGTGTTTGCTGTAATGATGTATAATGATTCTGCTTGTTTTGAATGGTTACAACGTTCATGAACGTCCCATACTATTCTTTAACGTTCACGATAACCAATAAACATTTTGCATTTTTCAGAAATCGCCGCTTACAAGTCTAGTTTACATAGTACATTCTTATGATATCCTTCAACAGACTGATTGTTTTAACGATTGTTTGAATTTATTTCAACTTTTTGTCAGCAACAGTTTTCAACGACACTAATTGATTTTTATTATCTGATACATACAGTCAATTAATCAAAATGACCTATATGAATACATTATTTCATTGTAAAGAGAAAGGATTTTTTATTTATCTTATAATTATTTTAAAAACCTTTTTTAGGCGTTTCAACTATTATTTAAGTGCTTAGTTTATGAGCAGTGCATCGAACAAAGAGGATTGAGGTCCTGTAGAACCCCTGTATACAGATTACAGTAAGTGAATCAGAGTTTTAATTTGTGAGTTATGATATTTTGTCTATAACCTTTCGTTCATAATATTTTGTCAAATGATATTTCACGTAGAGAGTTTAATTAATCAACTTTTTTCTAACAAAATTATAAATGAATGCATAAAGTATAATAATCAATCAAAGAATCGTATTTTATTGGCATCACTTAAACCATTAAAAGAGCAACAAGTATAAATTTACAAATATAAATATATAAATAACATAAAAAATAAAAATAAAATAATTTATAAATATAAATCGGTCGCACACATTACACTTCGTTAAAATCATTAACCACAACATTGATCTGCGGAAGAGTTCTTTAAAAAAAAAAAAAAACGACAACAACAACAAAAAATAGAGGCATCCACGAACCAGTTTAGGACTGGGCTCTTAAATAATAATGCAACCACCCTATAATTCAATTTAATCAACAAGTTGATAAGACAGGCAAAAAGTGTGCAAATAATTTAATAAGATTACTCTCTCAACTGAATCAAGTGTATCAATGACGGCGGTACCCCCAGGGACGGCTGGTGTGCGTGCAAGAAAAATGACCGAGAAAAGAGAGGTAAAAGTTAGTTATGCGTGAGCAACTTATATACTTATATACATGCACAAAGACACAGACAAAAAGCGCAAAGATTGTCGCGCAACATCGACCCTGGCGTGTGATACTCATATGCGTGTAAACGAGGCAGCGAGCCTCGTCTTCCCATAATTAACAAGCCCTATAATCGGATTACCAAGCATTCATTCGCAGCGCGTGATAGCACTGTGCATCGATCTTCCTTATCTTGTCTGGGAAAAGGGTAGATAGATATATGTAGGATGTCCGGTAATAGTACGCCAAGCTATCTATATACATATATATATGTATATATATACTAAATTCCCTAGATGCTAGGGAATTTCAACGGAAAGATCATCAAAAGGGGAGGGTGGCAAAGCGGGGATACAGGGGAAGTTTATATATATATCTTCCCGTTGAAATTCCCCAGCATCTAGGGAGGCGGCGAGTTAACACACAGCGCACCAATGCATCCCCTGAGTTGTATCTGCAGATATTGCGTGCGTTCTTCAGGTGCTTGAAAAATTATCAATAAAGTTGGAGATTTATCGCGAGAACCTTATTTCTTGTAAATCTCCCCCTTTGCCTCCTCGCTGAAGCTTTTTTTCATCGTCCATTTTATTTACTATGCACGAACATTGACTCGTGCCGCGCGAATCTTACGGAGTAGTCGAGATTTATACTTTAGGCTTGCAATTTTGTAGTTGTTGTTGTTAGCGGTGTTGTTATAGTGTTTACTCGCATTTATTTATCGTTGCGTCTCGGACACCTTTCATGAAATCGGGATTCGACTGTGGATTCTGCTCTGGCAATGCTGAATTTATCACCGCGCGCTTTCGCGATCAATTAAAGAGACTTAAAGGATTGCAATGCTTTTCGTAGAATTCATATGTATTGTGAAAAATGTGGTTGTTTCGTTTCGATTTTATATACATTAATTTATATTGTTTCATTTTACGATTGAGATTAAATGTTTTAGTCCTTCTGTGGGTTTTCCAATGCGCGCTCTTTATTCTTTAATCATCTGTAACTTTATTATTATTTTGAATATCTATGTTATATTTTGATTATTTTTTATATGAATCTCGCCCCCATACTTTAGGTTATGTTTACTAAAGATCGCACATGCATCGCTATGTGCAGTAGACATTTTCACTTGTCTTTGTTTACATTATATGAAAACTTAAGTTTCTCTTTTTCTGATACTTTGTTTTTAAAGAGACTTACATAACCTGTAAAATAATGTCAACTTGCTTAGAGCGAAATTTCCGGTTCCGCAATCTTGCTTAAACGAGTGTTCAGTTCAACTGAACACTTGAGTCTTGAAAAATCAAACACTAATGTCTGACTTTTTTGCAATTATCAAAATTTGTTTTTCTCAACGTATCTCTGTCTTTTATTTCCACACACCATTATAAAAGGACACACTGTACTATTTCATATTTATCCAAGTAAGTGGTTAAATACATCATAAAGTACGATTTAACGTACAAGAATAATACACGAGAATTGTCTTGTTAATGTAAATCTCAAAAATTGCATGAATATATAAAACAAGTTATAATTTTAACAATAATCGTTTAACTACAATGAAATATTAATTTGGAACATAAATTATTTTCAATATATATATTTTGTTATTGTAAATGAAATATCATAATAAAAAGGCTATTACTGAGCGAGTTGATGACAAATATGCACAAATATTAAAATGCAATATAATGTCGTAAAACACGTACAGATTTTTGTTATAATTATGGAGTTATCTATAGTGAAAACATTTCTGCGATTCAAGTTACAACTACTATCTGAAAGTTGTTCTCTAAATAGCAACGGACAGATGCGTGACACGCCTCAGCAAGCTCGCGAAGATTATGCAATGGTGCTCACAGCCCGACCATATGGTAGCGGCACCTTTGCATCTCACTATTCATTGGCGTAAGTGCGCCTCGGGCGAACGCACGCTTATTTCTCTCACCATACATGCCCAGTCGCAAAGCGTTTTGTTTTCCCTGCCGTATGATTACTTATCGTCCTAACACTTCCGCGTAATGAACAATGTTAAAGATAAATCAACAATATTTTCATATTTAATTATAAACCTCTTATTTTATGATTCAAATGTTTCTTTCTTTTCATTACAATTTTCTAGTCATTCCTTCAATATGGACTTAGATATTTTGTTGAATACTTTTTCAAGCTTGTATTTATTACGTTTAACTTGACAATTCATTATAATGAATTGTGATTGCATTTTTGGAATTTTTTGTTTATTTTTATTATAAAATTGCATTACACATAACTACATTTTCTTTGCTAAGGAGATTTCGCTAGCAAGTATCAGTAACTCTCAGGCTACACTACCGCGATTTATTATAATTTTCATTATCTTCATCTCGACTTGTGAAGCCACGCTTCGATTAAATACCCGTTCGACGCGTTCCCACCGTCGCAGCCTTTCTCGATTCTTCCATTTGAAAAATCGTCTTCGTAATATCGACCAGAGTCTACAGCATAGACAGAGATCGTTCATTATATAGCTACATATGAATACCCGTTCTGTTTTACACATTCTTATACTTATCTCTCACATTAAATTACTTTCAGAAAGCATCTAGGTAAACTTGATCAGAGTACTATTATAGATCCTACAAAAAAAAGTATTTTTATATATTTAACTTACATGAAAAATCTTTATACGATGTAATTTATGATCTTAATATTTAAAATTCAATTTAATGATATTAGACTTTTTTCGACAATTTATATATCAAGAAATACAATATTTTTCTTTGATATTTCTTTCTTATTATTACTTTTAATTTTTATTTTTAATATTATATTCATTCATAATATAATTATAATAATTATAATAATATAATTTTATACATATTACTTATATAATTTGCGTATATTTCTAAAAAACATTCGCATATTTATTCCCATATTTTTTTTACAAAACATGCAAACACTTTGATATGATAAAAATTGTGATTGCAAATTGTAAACAACATCACGTTTGCCGGAAAGAAACTCAGATGATATCACGTGGTTCGTCATGCAACTGCTTACATCGTATATCACGAACGCGCTAATTTCCGGATATGGTAGAGCTCTTCTTTTCACAAACATGACCAATTTTCATCGTCAGATAAATCTCCAAGTGTTAATTACCCGTAACGACTTATTTCCATCATATGTGCGTAATTTCTCAACTCGTGTGTCAAAGATAAGAAGTTGCTTTACATTTTATTTTTGTCTTCTTCTGTCATCATTTCTTTTACATTAAGTTTTTCAAACTTGGTCTCTTAATTGAGCAAGCAATATATATATATGGCTATATATGGCGTGAAAGGTTCATGATTAACATTATGGTTAATAGAGACTATTATTATTAGTAAAAAATGTTTTAATGTTAAAACATTTGTTTAATTGATGCTGTTTTTTGCTACTAAATGAATTAATACTTACAACTTTGAATAATAATTGAAAATTTTACTTATTTTTTAAGTCACTAATTTTTTTACTTGTTGAAAACGTCAAAATGAACTATTTTTAAATTAAAAATGATCACTATTTTACAAATGAAAAAAGTCTACTACTTGAAAAGTAAAAAAATTGTATAATTTTTCAAAAATTGAAAATTAAAACAGCGGATTAATTTAGTTAGAGACACGGTTTTAAATCGTGGAGGAGTAGGTCTTTTCCAATTGTAATAATACAATTAAAAAAATAAAACAAACCAGTACAAGAATAATTAACAATCCTAAACAAATGTTAATAATTATAAACAAAGATAAAAAAAGAAATATAAAATTGTATGTTAATATTTCTCTTTTTTAATGATTTTAATTTACTTTTTGAAAAAGTGAGAAGTAACTTTTTCAGAGAAAACAAACTATAACTCTGGAAGAAAGGGAAGATGGATGCACCGCCAACAAGGAAATTTTTACTTTTTCAAATTTAGAGATAACTAAAAATTAATACTTACAGATACAGCGTTTATATATAATAAAACTGCAACTCACCTGAAACAAACAATTTTTATTTTTGGTTATTAAAAGAATAAATTTTTTAATTTTTGAAAACTATTAACATTAGAAATATTATGGTCATGTGATCGTTATAATTGTCACATATATTTTGCTTCTTTAGGATTCATAGTAATTACCGAATTTTACCCGTAGGAAAGAAATATATTTTGAAATATATTCAGAAATACATGTGAAATACATAAAATATATTTTCGGTAAAAAGTTATATAATCAATATATATTTATATATTTTAAAAAAATATTCGTAAAAATATTTGTAAAAATATATTTTTTCCGTACGGGAATGCGAAACCGGACATTTTCTAATTTACCTTAGTAGATACGAGCGGAATGTGGTTCGACAAATAGATCGAAACCGTTCCACTGAGACAGAATGTACAGAATAAAAAATGGGAGCGGGAAGTTGAGGAAACTGAATGTAAAAAGTGGCTAATCACAAAAACAGACACTTTCCGTTTAGTATTAATGAATTTGCTCATTGCTCAGCATCACACTCTCCAATCTTAATGCTTTCATTTGCTTACCGCGAAAAAATAAATCTCGCGAGGATCAGATTACAAACGGTGTAAAACACAATCGGTCGCATAATAACATTGTTCTAATTCGCGATAAATCTGCTGTTCGATTTATGTTAATGCAAGTTTCGAATATGATAAAATGTAACAGGAAAAAAGGAATGGTTGAGGATGCTGGCAAATATTCTGTTAAATAATAGGAAATCTAAAAAATAATGACATTGTAAGGTACACGTAAGAAAATAACTAAAGATCTAACTAAATTACTATGTATCCGAGTAAACTTGTGACTGTAACGTCGTTTTCGTGATAATTGATAGATTTTGATTAAAATTTGCTTAATTTTGATGAATTTTTACTAAATTAATAGTAATTTTTACAAATATTTGATGAATTTTTACTAAGTCTCATTGTAAATATTATGTGAAAGTAAATGTCACGCCTTGATAGTTTAAGTAACATAACAAGCCTTTTAACGACAGTCGGGCGAATAGCCGCGAGGTTAAAGTACGACGGCTTATAAGAAACATCGGCAGGTACCGAGTTCGAAACTCGGTGAGGGATTTTTTTATAATGTTAAAATTATAAAAAAACTATTTAGTCAAAAAGTA
Organism: Gryon sp. ZL-2020; assembly: GCA_022817425.1. Lineage (NCBI taxonomy): Eukaryota > Metazoa > Arthropoda > Insecta > Hymenoptera > Scelionidae > Gryon > Gryon sp. ZL-2020. The sequence continues at coordinate 20,330 of JABFPJ010000309.1, read as the reverse complement.
ATGCATTTACCATCACAAGTTTACTCGGATACATAGTAATTTTTAATGAGTTATTTCCTTACGTGTATTACCTCAAAATATAATAAAATGACTTTATATAATCCATTATAAAAAAGTTGGTTGGATGTACTTAAAAAGTGTAATTAAATGAAAGTGCTCGATTAACTTAAATTTTTAAGCGAATTTAAGCAGATAAGTTTTTCAGGGGTTAAATTCTTCATAAGCCTCTTATTAGTCTCCCATAAGTTTCCTATAAAATATATTTTGAATATATTTGTATTGCTTACACATATTTTTTGCAGAAATATATTAGAAATATATATTCAAACATTTATAACTTAGCTTATAACTTTTATTCAAAAGAGTTGAAAATATACTTGAGATATATCTTGTATGTATACTTCGTCTATATTTTATTGTATACTCATTTTAGACATTTAAACAATACATCTAAGTTTATGAATTTTATATATCTTTTAGGAGATATATCTTCGAGATATATATTTTATAAAGTTGTCAAGATACCCGAGTGGAAATTCTTGACTCGACTTGACTTGACTACTTGATCATCACTGTATAGTGCTCCTTATACAATATCGATCCAAACCTTATTCACTCTCGATCCGAACAAGATCCAGATTGGAAATTTGGATGTAACTTGGATTAAGTGTGGATGAGATTCGGATCCACATTGTATAAGGAGCATTATACAACCTCAATCCAGGTAAAGATTTCCTCTCGGGTATATATATCTTTGTAGGTCAATTCTTCTTTGGACTTTGCATAAATAACTAACAGATTGTATACATCATATAAAAAGATGGTATTAAAAAAATGTATAACAAAAAAAAAAAAGATAAAAATAAAGCTTTTTTATCATTTAAACAAACAAGTTTTCTGTTTCAAGGCACACGACCGTTAATTTACCGTTTAGCACTAAAATTACTTTTAAACACGAAGCAGAATAGGACAAATGGTATAATAACCATATTCTACACGTATTAAAACTAATTTACATTTTAACACGCTGTTATTAGTGGCGTATACTTTGTTCAATTAAATATGAAACGTGTTGCATGCAATAGTTGCATTTCTCGGCAGGAAACAGGACCTGTTGTGCAATCGATTCTGACTTTTGAAATCGGAAACTCGTTCGACGACAATTTAAATTCGATTAATCGAATGTACTAACAAAAAAGTTGTATTAACTGGCAGAAATCAATCGAAGTGATTCTACGATTGATTTAAGCAAATATATTTTCATTTCATTAAAGCATATTTTATATGACTTAATGGAAATATTAATTAATAATAGTAAATAAATAAACATATATATTTTTTTTTAATTTTTTATATGTAAATCAGTTATAAACAGATTTTCAACACGACATGCCGTTCATTTATGTTTCTAATACAAGACTGAAAATACAAGACTCGCGTTTTTTCGCGAGTGCATTTTTGACCGGAGCAAACTGCAAGGCCGTCTGTGTGCATTAGAGCGCGTCGCGCGCTACCAATGAAAATTTAGCTTTGCATTAACAGTCGCTGTTTTTTCATGAATAAATTCCGTCGATAAAATTGAGAGTGGACTTTCTCGTTGTGCGATTAAGGCCAAGATACCAAACGAAACGACACCTCGATCGACCAGACTGTGGTTTTGACTACATGTCATGATAAAAGTACAGGAACTGCAGAAACTCGTGTCATAATTATTATGAAATATCTTCTCGACATAAGTCATTTTCACCGGGAGAAAACGAAATTTCACTCTCATAATTACGCTTTGAATAGCCAGCGGTAAAAGTTATATAAATATGATGAAAAGTGGCACAAGTGATGCTGGTACTTTCAACTTGCAGGTGCATAAATGCATGCAATTAAGTACCTGATATTGCAGTTTTTTCAATAAACGAACATTTTGTTAAAAATTGAAAAGTACAAGTAAATTGAAAAGTAAAAGTAGAAATAACAAGTTGTTCAAATTGAATGAAAAAATAGAACGTTATGAAAGGAGGAAAGAAAAAAGTATATTACGCAACTAGTGCGGGAAGTTGACAATTTCCGACGAGTGCTGTGAATCGTACGACTCAACACTAAGAAAAATAAGAATGTATAATCTTTTCTAATAAAAAGTGTCAGAAATCTGCGAACGATTTTCATGTAACGACTATTTTTATCAGAAAAGATAATAATAATTAAAAAAAATAATTAAAGAAATAATTTACTTTTTTAATTATTACTTTATTTTATACAGAATGCAACGCACCAATAGTAACTATCCAAGTCCGGCAATAGAACGCAGGTACTTATATAAGTTGTTGCAGCTAAAAGGAACTAATCAGTTCGTGGAGAGCGCTAAAAAAGTCAACATTGACCACTCTTGACAACTAATGAGTTTTGTTTAGGGATGGGTTATTATAATAATAATTTCGATTAATCGTTAATCGATTAATCGGAAATCATCATCATCATAATCGATTAATTTATGAATCGCAATTCAATTGTCCATTCCTTGTTCTGTTCAGCTGTGCTCGATGAACTGATCCGTTTCAATTGCGACGTATTATATAACATTATTTGGTCCATCGTGGTAATGTTAAACATATTATTTGTGCATTAATGAAACAGCATAACAAATGTCTGATAACTCTAACCAAAACAAAGTAAAATAAATATAATATACAATAAGATATTCATCAAAGTATTAAGTAACTTAATATCATTTTTGGAAATAGCAGCAAATAACCTTTATGGATATCAATGGCAAATGTTAACATATTTTCTATAAAAAAAAACTTTGTATACATTATAAAAGAAAAATACTTTTAAAAAAACAGCAAATTTTGTCTCTTTCTTAAGTTGTTTGAATTAGTTGTTTAAAGTAATTGTTTAATTTAATTGGTTGGAGTTAAGTATACTACTTATGACAAGAAAAAACATGTACAAGAGTGGAAGAAAATGAAAAATTATATTTTATATTTTTTTTCGTGAGGAATACTTTATTGGCATTCCCTTTCAAATTCAGAGTCACTATCTTTTAGTGTCTCAAAAGATAGATGGCGTTGTTGCAAATCGCGAATGTGATTGGTGTCGTCAATTGTAAAACGTCAATATAAAGCGGGCCCCTTTTAGTTTATGCAGGGTTGCCAGAGGGAAAACGAGTGACAGGCGTTGTTAATTGGCAGCTTACACATGGCAATTAAGATTAATAACAATCAGAGATTGCTGGTTGGCGCTGCTTCAAAGCGGATACAAGACAGGAAGTCGCAGAACAACGCAGTTTCTTGATAATGACAAAATAATATAAGAATATTACACGTAAAGTGCGTCGATAGGAACAGAATGATGAAAAACGTACACTAATAGGAGACGGACACGCGTGAGGACATCTCACAAAGAAAAAATAGTACAAACAAAATAGTTTCATTCTAAGTATATTATATACTTGACTAGTATATGCTTAAACCAAATATATTTTATTTGAAACAAGTACATTTTGTTTACTTAAATTAACTCGATGTAAAACTTGAATTTACAAAAAATAACTTTTTTTTCAAGCTTTTATCAATTAGTATCTTTAAAAAATTATTTAATTGGCCATTAGGAATATGCGAGAAAAAACAATAAGTATTCCCTCAAATGGATCATTTATTTAATTTAATTTGATTTAATTTATTTCAGTATAGGTATGTTGAACTTAATTTAATTTATTTTAAACTTACTTAAAACTACTTATTTAAAACTAATTTATTTTATTTATTTATTTATTTAATTATTTAATTTAATCGTATTATTTATTCCTAACTTGTGCATGTAATAATAAAAATATTTTTGTTCGCAAATTGTAGGCTTTGAGAATGATTCCGGTTAGAAATCGAAATGTCAGCTTGTAAAATTAAATAAGTAATCCACTTGAGGGAAGACTTATTGTTTTTTCTCATGTTCCTAATGGCCAATTAATTAATTTTTTAAAGATATTACAATTGAGGAATGTGTGGATAATATACTATTTTACTAATTCTATCAATTAGAATGAAAGAAATATTACATAATTCCAATCATAATTATCTTTTACAATAAAAAATCGTCAAAATATATTTTACTGTTTCCATAAAATATACCTACTAAAAATATTAAACTAACACTGCAGCAGTAGTGGCGCATTGGATAAAGGTATCGGTTCTTTAATCGCAAGGACTTTGGTTCAATTCCAAATCATGTTGACTGACTTCAATATTATCTTTAATTCATTTTCAGTAATTTTTCAGCCCAAAAATAATCATTTTATATGATTATATACGTTTTAAATATTTAAATTAGATGAATGTGTACCAGAATCATAAATAATAAATAATTTTATGAATTTTAAAGTGATAAATAAATTATAATAATAATTTCGATAATATTTAACTAACAATTAGTTTTGTTACTTTATGAAGCGATGTAGCATTTTATAGGGCCAAATTTAGTATGACGGTTATTATAATGCGAATTTTTAAAAAAGTATTTGTTATTCATACTTAAGAAGAAAATACTGTCCAGTCTGTTATTAAAAGCAACATGTTCCAGTCGCATTTAATTAGCATTATTTGTTCGATCGTTGCACGTATACGTGTCACTCGACAAAATATCCTTGCATGTAATTCACGCGTCTCTTTTTTGGTCGTTTCACGTTTATGCAAACACTGCTTTTTTATTGCATGTATAATCATTACAATCATGATTGTCGATGTCCGAAAGTAATTCGACACAGTTCACTAACGTCCTTGCACTGCTATTCTGAGTTTCTACCTTTGCGAGGGACGTTCGACTTTGATTGTATTTACTTCATAGCATATTATACACTTGAATTTTGTTCTAAGCAAGATTATATAGGGCAATTGTTTATTTTGCGCTTTTAAAAAGTATTTCAAGTTTTTCTCAATATTTTTATACTTCAATGCATAATAACAAAATCTATAAAATATTTAAAGATTATTGTTTAAAAACTTTACAAAATAAACTAAAAGCGGTTTAGTTTTTAAAAACTTTAAAAACTAAACCGCCATACGCAGTAGACACCTTCACTTATCTTTGTTTACATTATATGAAAACAAATATTTCTCTTTGTCTGACATATTATTTTTAGAACTACTTACGTAACCTGTTAAAATTATGTTAACTTGCTTAAAGCGTAATTTCCACTCCCGCAATCTTGCTTAGAACATGATTCAGGTGTACAGTGTGCATCATTAATGCCTTGCCTATTTTTTGCAATTATCAAAATTTTGTTTTTTTTTTAAACAATTAATTTGGAAATTTTTATGACATCCCTGTGACATCCTTGTGACATCTCTGTGATATCTCTGTGACATCCGTACGATAACCCCCCGAGGGTGAATGGATCTCTGACACCACAATTTTTTTTCCTGTAAAACTTTTTGTAAAAGATTTTGGGTGATGCTCATACAAACAAACAAACCGATAAATTTTTATATATATTAATTAAATAACATGTATCCGGCACATATCAGGCATGTTTCTTTTGCAGTTGATCGTTTGCAAATGAGGAGTCTTAAAGAGACGATTGTGGCTAAACTTCTGTATGATAAATAGTCAATGGAGTGACGGCGTTATCGAAAAATTATGGTTATAGTCACGGAATGCCACTAGTAAACCACCTGTTGCTCTGATGCTTTGAATCGAGTGTTCAACGTTTGTAATGTATTGCTACACGGGTTTCTGCCGTACCTGCCAATGTCGCATGTCCGGCGCAAGATTTGCGATAAAGATTAAACACTGAATTAATAGGAAGCGATCGCGCGCCTTTGCGTTTTCACTTGCAGCTTGAATTGCGGGAGGCAGAAGTCTCTGAAATACGACGGCAACTTCCTCGTTCACACATTATACACTATCATGTATTTGGGGTAGGCAAAAGAGACCAAACACGACTGTAGTTTAGTATATGTTTAATTATATGAAATATTAAGAATAACCATACATCCGCGTGGTATCGAAGCTAACGGTAAGCCGGTCGCCGGAGAAAAGAGAGCAACGCACGGCTACGTCGCAAGCGTTCCAGAACTGCATCGGTAAGATAGATGCGCTCTCTCATCCATTGCCGATGTCGGAATACATCACATACACCATAAGGCATTTTATCGTTTCTTCACTCAATCATAATCATTCACCAAAAATTAAATTTTGTTTTCTATTCGGGCATTCATATTAAGGCATTTTTTTCAGGTCGATTGAATGCTATTCTTGCATTTTAGCTGCTTTAACATTTAATAACACGGTAGAGAATGTTTCCGCTTATTAATTGTAGAATTTAATTGGGCGTTGCAGTTCATTGTTAGCGTCAAACTCCTGTTCTTGATAATCTAATCTAATCTATTAATATATCTAAAAATTAAATCCTTAATGACATCCCTATAATATTTTTTTATCTGTATAATATACCAGTCATTATCATGAGACAAATATTAAATAGGCATCTTAGAAAGTATTTATTTTCAATTTAAAATGTTGTTTCAATTAAAAATGCAACCTAAGCTAGGGTTCAGTAGGTTAGAAATAAATGCTACAACATTTTAAACAGACGTACTTTATGTAAAAGAAAAAAACCTATGCATCATGTTAACACATATTTTCCTTTTTGAAAATCATTTTTGTCACTTCGCAAGTGTAAATAGCAAAAAATATTGTATGTATTTTTAGTATAGTCAAGACATGTAAAATTGATGTTATTTTTTCAAAATTGATTTTACACGTAATTTACAGGTGCGTTTACAGATTAAATGAACAGTCAATGAATTCTTGTCACTCGTTTTGAATTTTAAATTATAATTACTTTTACTTATATATTCACGATATAATATTCCAAAACAGTAAATTTATTTACTGAGCAATTTTTAAAAATATTACAAATATAATAAAAATTAGGCTTGTCAATTGAACTTTTTTGAATATTCGTGATTTCCAAATAAAATACCTTATATTTAGTACAATTTTCTAAAAACATAAAAGTCACTTTAATTCTTGATTGATATCTAAATTACACAAAATCTGTAAATGATAATTAAAAAATAATAAATCTGTAAAATAAATGTTTACAGATTTTATTTTCTTGTTAATTATAAACATAGTTTGAACTGTTCAAAATAGTTCAGTTCAAAGTTTAAATAGTTCAATTACCATTTTTTCACATTTATTTATATGTTTTATCTCAGATATAATTTTAATTATATGATTTGTTAACCGACTTGTATTAATCAATTATTTTTCGCACTTCTATATAAAAAATATAGGAAAATAAATTACAATAGCGTAAATGTGTAAATGTTCAATTGACAAGCCTAATAAAAACATATTGAAAATATATTTATGATACAACAATTCAAACATATAACAAATATATTTAAAATATATTTTAAATGGCAAAAAGTTATATGTTTGTAAAAATAGATTTTTTCCATACGGGAATGTTTGACTTGAAAAACGAAAGGTGTGAATTTAGTATATTCTACAACTAAAGTGAAAAGTTGTCGATTATAGTTGAGTGTAAGAGATTTGATTGACGAGTCGAAGGCGAGTGTAGCAATTTCACACGAATCGAATTTGATAATTCTTATTAAGTCTCATTTTGAATCTTCTTACAATGATGCTGTCTGTATGCGTATTGATTGGACTCTGAGTTGAAAACCAGCTCAGATGCCACCTTAACCAGCTTGAAGTAATAATTCCAATGTCAGCATACAATTTCGGATTATCTACCTACGCACAGTCGTTCGATGGTCAAGAAACCTTCAGAGTGAAAAAGTTGCATGTTGAACAAAAAGTAAGCGAAATTGATGAAAGCCAAACAATCTTAGTATAAAAATAAATTAAAAAATAAAGAAAAAAACAACAATAAAAAGGAGCAAGGTCAGCGTGCAAATCCCATAAATCGAGGCTTGCAATAACAGTTGAAGGATCGGCCTTTTTGCGTTCCAATTTCATGCTCGACTTATTCGATGAAGTCAACTTCCTAGTCGTGTGCTTTTTTTTTCCTTCACCGAGATCCAATTAGACGGCTAAACGTCCTCCATTGGTAACAGCATCGATCGCGATGTCCTTGCGACATAATGTAATCTCGCAGTTGAGGATAAAAAAAGAAACGGAAAAGGCGAAAAATAAAGAATAAAAGAAATGTAAAAAAAATGTAAGAATAAAAAATAGCACCTACATACGACACACGCACAACTCCGGTTAGATAGCGCGCGAAGTGCTTTATGTATCCTGCGAGGTGTAGACAAGAACGCACTTATCGGCTGACACTATTGCGTAGCGCTAAAAATGACAATGATTTTATGTACAGTAAGCGCGTTAAAAATGCCGATAAAAAGGTTCAGAATCGAACGCCGTCGAGCAGAACCTATTAATTATTTTTAATCGCGCCAATTAATCGTCCCGCGTCTTCCGATGAATTATAACGAGTCCAGTTGTTTTTACCACTCGTGCTTTATGCGATAGATTTCATTTTCCGATTTATTTGGCTTGTCTGATTAAACTTTGTTAATGAAATTATTTATTCAAAACTCTCTACATTTGAATAAGTGAAAATTTCACTTTTTTCAGGGACTAGTTGTTTTACTTTTAAAATGTCAAAATTAATTTTTTTGTTAAGTTAAAAATAATTAAATTCTTACTTGTTAATAAGAGAAATAATTAAACGTTTCAGAAAGTCAATTATGATTTATATTTCAAGTAATATATTGGCATAGCAATATCGATAGCATAAAGATATTTTTCAACATTTAGAATATGTCACATATTTTAAACATATTATATTTTATATTCTTAATAAAAGACTTTTTCATGCTGTACAAAATTATAATAATAAATACACGATAATTTTTTATTCATTTGTCATACTGATTTTTCGTGATAATTTTATTTTCACTTAAACTTTATTTAATGATTCAAGTAATACGAAAGTCATAAATTTCGTTTCATATTAATTGAAAAATATTTATTAAAGGCATAATTAAACAAAAATTATATTATTTCGTTGCCTAGTAATTTTCATGCCAATCTTTGATTGTTTATGCTGAGAAAAGACAAAAAATCATATAGTGAATATTTAATGTTTGATTTTGCAAAAGAATAAAGTTATTATACTTTTTCCACAAGAGTAATGAATGGTTTAATGAAGATATAATTACATGACTTGTATGCATTGAAAATTATTCACGTCAATGTAAATTTATTAATTTTATAGGTTATTGGATCGTTCTGTTTTATTTATGTTCTTAACGAGTCACGTGTTAGATTGATACTAGTCGCGTAAACCTTGAACGAACGATCAGCTTAACATCGTCATTTATCGACTAAGAAAACTTGATTATTCATCAATTTATGGTTTCAATAGAGTAAAACTTAATAATAGTGTTATTTAATGGTATAGTTATAATGATAATAGTATAAATAGTTGTGTTAGAAAAGTTAAAGGTATCATTACAGTGTTTAGAGCATACAAACGGTGAGATTCTTAAACCAGATTCTTATTTCATCAATCAAGATTATTTAACTTCTGAAGTTAATTTAATAAAAACTTATTCTTTTATATCATTGAGTAACCTGCATCGAGTAGATGAGAATACAAACATTTTTCCATTAATATGCAAAATATAACTTTCGTTACACGTGCACTTTCAATGCTACTTTCCTCCCTGTTTTGCGGGAAGAAAATCGACTTTTCCCTCCCTGTTTTGTAAAATAAAAAATAAGAACTGAAAACACATATTTGTGAATGTGTGTGTATGTATGTGCATGTGTGCATGCAAAATTCAAATTATATATATATTAAAATAAGGTTCAATTCAACAAAACATCCTAAAAGCACCATTAGGCTCAAATGAGTATGTGTGTGTGTGTGTGCGCGCACACACGCGCGTATGCTGTATGTGTGCACTTGTAACGAAAAGTGTAATGTGCGACAAGGGAGGCAAAGCATCATTACACTCGTGTGAAGTTTTCCCTCGCCTTCGGCTCGGGAAACATCACACTCGTGTAATGACCGCTTTTCCTCCCTTGTTGCACAATGTACTATTATATTCTAAATATATTGCCGCAATTAATATATACATTATATATATTTTTCATATTACATATATAATTTGTATATTGTTTTATATATTTTTTATACAAAACTCAAAGTATATCAATATCTTATGTAGATTCGAAATATATAAAAAATATACAAATTATATATAATATATGAAAAATAAATTAATTTTAGTGATTTTAATGATTTAGTTGTTGCTATTATTATATTTATGTTTCTAAGTTTTTCTTTTGATTTTATTCTAGATTCATTTTTGAATGTATTATTATCGCAAAATAATAAATTAGAAAAATGTATGCTCATTAAGAATTCTTAATAATTTTTTATAATTTTAATATAATTATGTGATTTTATATATTTATATTGTATATAAAATTTATATAAAAAAAGTTCCGAAAGACATCAATTTGAAAAAAGAAAATTGTTAAAACAAGAAAAATTATTAAATGTATTAATTTTCCCCTACATTTATAGTTTTTTTTCTATTTAAGCTTGTAATTATAAATAAAACTTTCCATTTTTCAACGCGTTAGTGTAAGGTATGGTAATTTTTATTATAAAAATGTGTCCCGTGTAAAGAATAGTTTAATTCCCATCGCACACTGAGCTTCAATAAATAACGCATAAATCACAAAAGTGTCTCCACGACGTTTGACGCAATAATACATATTTATCTGATTTGGTATAAAAATATATAATAATCGTATTTCTTCGAGCATATCCGGCAATGAAATGTAGCTCTCCATCGACATTGAGAATAGATAACGCAACACCTTTTATTACTCTCTAATTATCTAACACAAACTATAAAGTATACTGGTACGCTAACGAGTACCTACATTTGCTGCATATTTTAGCGTAGAAGAGGCCGTGGTTAATAAGTCAGTAAATGCCAAGCGTTATTTAATCGCAGAAGAAAAGGATGTGAGCATAAAAAAATAATTAAGTCGCGAATTTGCAGAGAAAACAGAGAAAGAGGGAAAGAGAAAGAAAGAAAGGAGAGGGAGACGGCATAATAATTTGCGAGGACGCGAAAAATGCGTCGTTCCGGAGCGAAATTGCGAGGAATTCCGTGCTCGTGAAAATGTCGCGGGATTAATGATTTCATTGTCAGCTGACTTATCTCATCGGCGCCACATTTTGCCGGCGCACTTTGCGATATATTTCCTTTATCGTAAATTATACAAAGGACGACCAGTCTATAGCAAGAGGAAATTACTTATAAATCGAGCCACGGCGTACAAAACGTCCGACGCAATTTTTCATTGCCGATGCGGCTTTACGCAGCCTCCTCACTCGCTCGGTTAAGCCGTGCCAATTGATTTACAGTGGTCATGGTCCATGTATTCTATGACTCAGATGCAAGCACCGCGAAGCCTGCTGCATACATTAGCCACAACTGCTTCGAGGTATTGACACTTTACTTTTATTTCGGCTATGCACGCGCACATTTTTTTTACAAAACTTTGCATTTTTCTTAACTAATTATTCGATATTTTCAAAGAATTTCATTTCCATCTTAATATGCAGGGTAAACGTGCGGTAAATGGTGGTAATAATCAAAACAGAAGATAAAAACTGCTTATAAAAACAAGGAGTAAGAGAGACATGAGGATGACATTATTACACGTATTTTTCCCACAATCCTACACGAATAAAAATATATAATTACAATAGATTGTGATGTTTGCCGTTTTTCATATATAAAAAATAGCAATTATATTCACAAATATATTTTTAATATACATTTGAATATATAATATTTAGTATATAATAAATATATATATTTAAAACTGGCTGAATGGCCGGCTTCGCCCGGGCGAAAACAGAGTTAGTTCTTATTGCCTTCCTATAACGTCCCAATGAAATCTGTATGACATCCCCATAACATCCTCATCACATCTCTATAACATCTCTATAACATCCCTACGATTTCCCTGAGGCATTTTTATTGATTTTAGAAGAAATATTTTTTTCTACAAATTTTAGGATAAGCTAAAGATATATATCCCATGAAACATACATCGTTGACTCTATATACGGAAAAAATTGGACAAATTTGGACTAGTAGTTTTTCTGTTATGAGGTAGGAAACAAACGCATAAACATAGATTGAAATTCGGGACCTTCGAGCGTTGATACTTATGCCAGATTTCAATCTCGCAAAATGGACCTTCGCGCCCTTATTACAAAATATAGTATTATTTATATTATACATATATGACATATTACCGCAAATGACAAACAAATTATATATATTCTTTATATTGTTTTTATATGCTTTATACAAAACTCGAAATATGTATATTTTATGTAGGACCAGTGTTTGAAGAACATGTGGAATTATTATATATTTTTATAAGCTTATTTCTAAAAAGACGTGCAATTATAAATATTATATATATATTCGAATACAAATGTTTTAAGCGATTTTCGCGAAAAACTTCGCTAAAATACAAAATCTATAAATCCACCTTTAAGAAATTATCCGTTAAGTTTTGAGCGATGTGTCAGACAACCATGTAGCATAATCTTTTTTCTTTTATTTATTTTCATTTATATGATGCGCAAATGCTATCACTTATGTCCTATCGTTGCTCACGATTTACAGAATAAACCCCCTTACTAACAAAAGTAATCTTATACAAATTATCATCTTTCTGACAAAACAGGGATATACTTGTAAAAAACCAAAAAATTATCATCTTTTCTGATAAAAAGTCTTCGAAGCTTGAGAATTATTTTCATAAAAACGAATATATTTATCAGAAAAGATGATAATTTTTTGGTTTTTTACAAGTATATCCCTATTTTGTCAGAAAGATGATAATTTTTATAGGCTTACTTTTGTCAGTGTAAGTCTTGAATGATTGTACTTTAACAACTAATCACTTAAACACTATTTCGGCAAATTTAAAAGTACTAAAAAATGAAAGATTAATTTTTATATTATTATTCTTAGAAATTGTAGAATTAGTACATAATGTGTAGGCTTGTCCAAATAAAAATTAAAAACAATTACAAAAAAAAATAATTTACAGTTCAATCTTAAGGAGGTCTTAAGGAGGTCTTCAGGATGTCTTCAGGAGGTAATCGGGAGGTCTTCAGGAGGTCTTCAGTACGTCTTAAGGAGGCCTTCAAGAGGTCTTCAAGTAGTCTTCAGGAGGTCTTAAGGATCTCTTAAGGAGGACTTAAGAAGGTCTTAAGGATTGTGAGGTCATTGAGAGGTCATTGGTCATCGTAGAAAGGTCAAAAGAACGTCATAGGGAGGCCTTATGGAATAACTTTGATAAAGCAGGGTTTTGTATTTGTAAACAATGTAAACAAAGTAAATAATAATTAATAATTCTATTAATAAAGAATATATTAAATATTCATCTTAATATTAGCATATTAAGATGAATTATTCTACCTAACGCATTCATATTTACTTTATAATTTACTTTTTTCTATACATAGTTAAAGTCATCGTAAGATTTAAGAATTTATGTGCACTTCAGTAAAATGAGACTTAATACGATAATTTTGCAATCTGCGATTCCCATACTGTCTAATTAATCTTATTCAATGCTTAAGAGCTATACTAAAAATGCGTTTACGATTTTAGAACAAATTAATTATACATTACTATTTGACATTTACAGTTTTTATCTACTTTTTCTCGCTTCAATTAAACAACATGAATATGTAATAAATTTTATTCAATTAGAAATATATACAGATTAAACTACAGACTTGATTCAATTTTATTCATGCGTATGTTAAGTTTAAGGCACAAATAGTATTTATTTTTTAATGCAACAATAATAATTTATTCATTTTTTTATGCAAAAGTAATAATATTCTAAAATTTGTATTTTTTAATTGGTAAATATTAATATAGTATTTGATATAATGATTATTAGTTTTTGTTCTGCTAACGATCTGAAAGTCTTAACAATTCATACTTTTGTATATCTACAAGAAAAATGAAAACACACAATTACAAAATTGAAAAATCGTTACATCAGATTTCATTTAAAGTTTGATAGCAAAATGTACAACAAAGCCACCTTTGTTACAACAACAAGAAACGGTCCAGATTTGATGTTTTAAAGTGGAACGTGCGAAATAACCAAGGCAGGTACCTCTTGCGGGATCTCTAATTAAAAGAGTTTTTTAATTAGAAGGTGCTTTCTTGCGCTCTGCAAAATTTGTTCTACGTTAATGTTACCTAATTACAGTGCAAATACGCGTTTTTCCTTTTACAAGTAGAACAATACTATATACTTTTAGTATATTCGTAGAAATACGAATATACTAAAAGTATAGTATTTTAAATTTATCTTTTGAGATAATAATAATTTCAATATACAATTAATAAAATATCTTGTTTTTCGAATAATAAAAGTATCTATTTCGCATCCTTTCACTTTTACGCAGTGTTTATTTAAATCGTAAGATTTATTCTAGTAACGCTATAATAAAATTAAGAATACATAATAAGTCGTATAATAAACCACAGTCAAAATCCCACTAAATATTCTGAAAAAAAAAATTCTAAAGAAAAGAATTATAGATAAGTAAAAAGTTGCAAATATGTGTTTGGTTCTCACAGAAACGGACATTAGAGTTTGACATAGCGAGAGAGTTTCTCAAATTAACGCATTCTCAGCGTTCTCCAATGCACCTTGCTTTGTAACGCGTGGGTGTGAGTACAATGAATGAGTGCAACGAATCTGGGTGAGGTTGGGGTAGGTCGCATGTAATCTCCTCGCACAGAGGAGACAACAAAATCATATATGAACTAATAGAAAAAGAGCGTAGAAAGAAAAAAAAAGAAAGAAAACAAATAAATCGATTGAACGTTAAAAGGTATGTTGTAAAAAGAGACGAAAGTGAAAAGGCCGTTTCCCATGGCATTGTTTTAGTTTGGATATAAATGAATATTTTATTTCAAAACAATCACTAATATCTCTAACTTATACGAGTATATTTATACAGATTGAATATTTAACCACCACCTTTTCATTTATACATTATTATATCTATAAATCTTGTATGGGATTGTAAAATATTTGGCTTGGGATTAATATGAAACAACTTGCTCTCTAAATAATATTTACAAATGAAAATTCTTTAATTAAAAAATGAATCTAAAATAGAATCTAAATACAATTTTAAACTCTATTTCAATAAAAAAAAAAAAAAAAAAAAAAAAAAAAATCAAATAAACACAAGCTTATAATTATAAAAAAATATTAATAAAGAATGAAAAAAATTGTGTGTTATTATTTCTCTTTCTTAATGTGTGATTTTAATTTATTTTTTGAAAAATTAAACATTAACTTTTTTATAAAATAAAATCTATAATTTTAAAACAGTGAATATGCACCTC
Source organism: Gryon sp. ZL-2020 (assembly GCA_022817425.1). Lineage (NCBI taxonomy): Eukaryota > Metazoa > Arthropoda > Insecta > Hymenoptera > Scelionidae > Gryon > Gryon sp. ZL-2020. Next base: position 4,866 of record JABFPJ010000309.1, on the reverse strand, counting down.
AAAGAACTGAAATTTTCACTTTTTCAAATTTAGAGAATGTCGATGTAATAAAGAAAATAAAGAAACAAACAAAATTGAATTTTCCTGATTCCAGTATAATTCAATGATTATTTCGCTTCTTTTGCAGAGAAAGTTCTTGGCGCATGCGAACCAGGCAGATCCCCCCAGCTGGAATCTATTGTTTGTGAGTCAGTTGTGCAAATAGAGAATTTTCTTGAGTCGGATAATTAGGAGGCGATGGATTCGGCTTCGGGACATATAAGTGTAAATTTGCGATTCCCAGGTGTTATCGCGCTTTAGAATCCGAGACTGGACTTCATTGTCTCTGCGTTCGCACGTGAGAGTTCACTGGGTTAACAACCAAATCGCATTCAAACTTACCGCCTGGCACTTACAACTACGCGAAATTACCGTTTTAAATGTTGTTTATAAGTTATCAAATTAGGAGTTTAGCTTCTATTTTGGAAATATGATTGCCTAAAAATATCATCACACCGAAAACGTATATCATTAAAGTTATGCTAACTTATATGGCATGGAACTTATCTCTTCATATATGTCGTATACATAAATTCAAATTATTTCATTTTTTTATCATAAGGATTTCAATTTTTTATTTATTATTATCTTTAATAAATAATAATTGTTTATAAAACGTATCTGCCGTACAAGGACCACAATCCATTCTAAATGTACTTTCTATTTGGGTACTTTCTCTTAAAACCTCATACGATTTCGCACATAATATATTACAAATCTAATGAACATTCTTTAATTTAAGATGTTACGTGTCTAAATTGTATACAAACATATTAATTGCGTTACATGTTTCCATGAACAATTTCTTGTTTTTTCTTATATTAAAGAAACGTTTCACAAATTTACCAATTTTTGTGAATGTATATGGGTATGTATATTCCATATGAAAGTTAGCGGAAGTTATGAAAATGCATGTAAAATATTTTTTAATGATTTTATAACGAAAATAAATCGACACAATTTTTGGCTTTTTTTATTACGAAAGGTTCAAGAAAATAATTAAAATTAAATTAATAAAAAAAATGTTTTTTACAGTCAAAGGTTTGAAAACACCTATATTTGAATCTGAATAAAATTTCGAACAAGTTTTCTGAACTAATTAATATAAATATGGAAAATAAATAAACAATTCCGACTCGTTAATCACAGGAAATGTAACTTTCATCATTTGTTTGCATAGACAACTCGACTTTTACGAACGCTACTGAATATCCGTAAACTTTTGTTATTGATTTGAAAGAAAAATTTGTTGACAGCATCAATGCTTTTTTCACTATACATCGATCATAACTGTCTCGAGTATTGCCACTTTCCCTTAAGTAACTTATCTGTTATTGCGAATATGGTAAGTGCTCGTTTTTTTCTCGCCGTTACTTATCACGACCAGGCAATTTATGGTAGTCATAATTTATGTGAATTCCATGTCTTAAGATTAATATTTCAGTTATTGACAGCATGTTGAACTGCAAAAATCAAACCGAAGGAAAATTATTATTTAATTTTCCTTTATGTTATATAAAAGGTAATTAAAATCATTCAACTGTAATTAAACAATATTCACACTTGACTTTGACACTTAATGTACAGTATTCTTTGCGCCCAAATATTTCGATTTATCATTTTTAATTATATTATTATTAAGTTCAAAGCTGTATTTTAATTCCTAAATTTTAAAATGTATAAATTCACTATTTTGGGATGTATATTCACTTTTTTTAAAAGTTATAGTTCGTGTTTTCTGAAAAATGTAATATTCACTTTTTAAAAAAAAAAAAAAAAAATAATAATAATAATAATAATATCGCATATAAAAAAGTGACTACTGTTAACTTAAAAATAAAAAAGTTAGTTTTGATATTTTCAAAGTAAAAAAATTAGTCACTAAAAATAAGTGAATTTTTCACTTATTCAAAATATATTCACCATATTTTCTGTTTTTTTCAACATATTACAAATGATCTATAATTTTAATAGCAATGAGATGAGAATATCAGTAAATTTTGTTCTAATACATAAAAAAGTAGAAACAATGAAAAATAATACACTAAGAAAATACCGGATGTTAATTCGATTATATTTGAAAGGACGGATTAATGAAATAAAACGTGCAGTGGTTAAACACTGCTTAGCTGCGTTCACTGTGAAAATAAGAGCCATATCTTGGCGAGATTCTGGTGAGATATCAGGGTCTTAGGTCAGTCTCGCGAGGAATTGCTTTATTTAATAAGTCTCAGGGGAAGGACGTTAATAAAGCGACTGCAGATAAATAATATAAAAAAAGCTCATGTCGTGCACCATCGTTTGCACTGTCGAGGGTGTTTCCGTTAAGTAAGTTATTGCACAAGTAGCACAATTCATTGACAATGTTCGCAATTTTTGCTTAAAACTCACTTTTATGTACATCAAATACTATATTTTCAACATCATTTCTTGTAATTAGTCATTTTTCAATCAATGATTTAGAATGAGATAATTTTAATTTATTTCCAAGATATTTGTGATATTACAGACTAGGACTAAATTTCTGAAATTTAAAATAATTAAATTGCATAACACAAATTTTATTTCAAATAAAGGTTTTATGTAGTTTTTAAGTTGAATTTAATTTTTAATACTTTTGCACATTTATAAAGAATTAACATTTTAGTATAAAGAATTATTTCAAATTATACTCATATTTCTTTTATTATTTTTTATTTTATGTTCAAGTTAATAATAACTTGAACATTACTCGTTTATCCGAAGAGTGACATAAAAAATTATGAAAATTTTTATATATAATAAATAACAAATATAAAAATGTCTACAACTTGATTTAGGATAATTGGTGTTGCATTATTTATAGCTTAATATAAAATTTAGATTCTAATTCATTATTGTTGAATTATTAATGAATTATGACAAGACTACTAGAATATTTATTGGTTTGCAAGGAACGTCAAAAATATTAATTTTAATATGATAATGTTGAAATAAATAGAATATACAACAATCATAAAGAAAAAATCAAATGAAAAATAGTAGTGCTAATTTTATTAAACGTTTTTTATGAGAATAAATAATAAATATATTCATATTAAACTGAATAACTATATTTTAAATGAAATGTTGTAATAATATTAAATTATATGCAACAAAAGCGATTAACTTGTATTTAATATTATTACTATCAGCAATGATTGAAATATGAACGTAATTATTGCTGTTAGTTTATTATTATATCAGAGATTTCACACAATTGTCATTAAGTAATCATTTTTATACGCATGTGTAAAAGTAAATGTTCAAATCTTTACAGATTCTTGTTATTTTTGTAAATGTAGAAAATCAAAAAATTGAAAAGCAGAAATGATTAAAAATAAGAAATCTTTAATTGAAAAATGAATTTCGAATAGAATCTAATTACAATTCTAAAATTTATTTCAGTAAAATAGAAAAGCACAAATATAGACGGATATTATATAAAATATAATATCCAGTTTATATAATTTTGGATATATCTTCGTCCGTAGGGGATAAAAGAATGAAACTGGATGTATTGTAGAGAATTCCACGTAAACAGCAAATCATGGAACATGGCTGCGCGAAATGAGTATGAACGAGATGTTTTCGCCCTCGACGAGAAGAGAAAAATGACATTCCTAACACGGCCAATAAATCGTTGCGGCAATTAGCTTACAAGCTCGCAGCAATTTAACCTATTTTTGCGTTCGCGCCAAGGATACAATGTACAATGAAAATTCATTCCGCGGATGTCGTCGTAAATCTCAGAGTAAAACGTTGTGGCCGCGCAGACGTGAATTGTAATTTAAATGTAGGCTGTGCTCGCGTTCGACTTCGCGTTCGCGCGCGCAAGCTTTTTTTAAAAGTCGCGTGGCTGAGAGCGCGAATGTCTTTGGGTGAGCCGAATCCGGGCGATTCGACGAGCACCTTCACTCGATATCGCACAGGTGAAGGCGATATCGAAAGTCGGTTTCATTTTGCATCCGCCGCCACGAATTTATATCGTGTGAACGGGTCAACACGTCGTCGTAACTTTAATGACTCGCGCTCCTATAATCCTCCCCTCCCCTTCTCCCATCCCCTCTTCGTAATAATATTTCAATTGCAATTGCACCTGAAAGATTGAAAACAAATTCTGTGACACTTTGTTATAAAAAGTAGGGAGGAGCGATGATTAAAATAATTTTGATTAATAGATAGTCGATTAATTTTGTTGTTCGATCAATAAAAGTCGATTAATCGTTAAAAATAATCGGTCATTCGAATAATCAATTAATTTGTGTATTTGTTTATTTCAAATGTAATGCTGTTTTCAAAATTTACAATAAAATTTATAATGAAAATTACTATACTGTTTATGAATGTAAGAACAACTCGACATCTATACAGAAAATGAGTATATTTTAATTTCAAAAATTAATACATGGTTAGTAAAAAATTTTGGATGATAAATTTATTTGTAGCACGTGATTTAATAAAAACGATAATGTCGTAAAATGTGACTATAAAATAATATAAGACATGTTTTACTATATGTTTTATATTATTTTATATTTATTTTTTAATAATTGATGTTCTTTTATATAATATTATGTTACATTGGACCCTCATTAGGAATCGCTAGACCTTGCCGTTGGTATGAGGGCTTAATTCCGATGGCCCATAACGGGGCGTGCGCGGTTCCTTCTCATGAGTATATGTAGGATCCCTATAAACGGGCTCTCCTGTGTGGATGTGGGATCCCTATAAACGGGCTCTCCCGGTGAATGGTGTATGGATGAGAGAGGAGGTGCCGTTTTATACGCACCGGCCTCTACTGTGACT